>JABAKD010000010.1:8365598-8533310 GCA_012845835.1 Undaria pinnatifida
TATTGTTGCGGTCGCGTTTACTGTTTCGGTCACGGTTACGGTTGCGGTGACGGTTTTCGTCACTGGTACGGATTCCGTTCGGTTACGGTTTCGGTTACGGTTTCGGTTTTCGGATACGGTTACGGTTGCGGTTACGGTTGCGGTTACCGTTACGGTTGCGGTTACCGTTACGGTTGCGGTTGCGAATTCGTTTACGGATTCGGTTACGGATTCGGTGACATTTTACGACGGCACCTGAGAGCAGTCGGCGTCGCCGAAACGGGTAAAAAACTTCGGGTCGGACCTTCGCGACGGCGAGGCCCTCTCCCTGCTGCTCAACCAGCTCGACCCTTCCGTGTGCGACATCTGCACCGAGCCCCTTAGGTCTGAAGCCCGAGCGAGGCATATCATACGCAACGCCAAGGTACGCGGGTGAATACTTCGGTTGCAAGTACGCGAACGACTGCATGTTCGAATAGTACGTGAAACGTGCTAAAAATTGCGACAGCATGTGACGCTGGATCGGAGTTACGAAGAGAGAGAGAGCTGGAGAACAAAGTGCCAATGGAAAACACGTAGATGGGATCGAAGTAATACTCTAAAACGTTTTCGTTGAAGCCGTCATCCGCGTAAGTATTGCCAATTTCATGCTGCTGTAACTGCTGTGGTTGGAGCTTTTACGTATGCTGCCTGTCTGTTCAGCTCAGATTATAGATTATGCTGCCCCGCTAGTTTCTAACTGGTGTGTGTTGTGTGGGTTTGTTCTTTGTTTGCTTGGTGCAGGCGTTGGGGGTGGAGACTTTCATACAGCCGGCCGACGTCATCAACGCCAACAAGAAGCTGCTTCTGGCCTTCTGTGCCCAGCTGTTCAACACCAAGCCCAACCTCACCGTCGAGGTAAGTACAGACAAGCGATGCAGCGTGTCCATCCATCCGTCCATCCGTTTATCCATTCGTCCATCCATCCACCCACCCATCCATCCATCCATACATCCATACATCCATACATCCATCCACTCGTCCATCTATCTGTGTATTTATCTACCCATCCACACACCCGTCCATTTATGCATCGACCCTCAAGGTGAACCTGACCCTGACCCTTCGACCTTACCCCGGCTTCTCGGTCCGTGTGTTTTGCGTTTGTGTTTCATGCTTTTGTTTGTTTGTGTTGCCTGTGTTGGTGTGGTTTTATGTTTGTTTTGTTGTTTCGTGTTTTTTTTGCGTGTATTTGGCGTTTGCAGCAAGAGGTGATGGAGCAGTTCACGGAGGACTTCGCCAACCTTGAGGACGACGACGAGGGTGAGCTGTTACATACCATACACCGATCAGTCTGATCGGAACACAAGCAGGTCGTTTGACAGGCGGGGGCGGTTCTCTCGGGCCGGGGCGGGTCACGACCAAAGATGTTGGTTGACGGTCTAGTTTTGTTCCGACAAGACCTCTTTAGACGGAATATACTGGTTTTGTGTGGAGGAGCGGCCCTTGACGGTGGTCCGCTTAAAATCTAGAGTGCCGTCAGCCGACATCTTTGGTCACGATCCCGACCCGTGATATTTGAAAACCGCGCTCCTCACCTGACATGACCCGACTCGCGAGATTTCAAAATATTCCTGACCCGACCCGCTACCGGCCTGGTCATGACCCGCGAATAAGCCTTGGACGTATGGGAGACGGGGGCGTGTTTCGGCATATCCAAAAATTTCTTATTTTTACGATCAGGTTGGGGTGTCATGTTTACGATCAGACTGGTATTACGTTTCAGCGTTTCGGAGTTTCGTAGTTTCGGGGTTTCGGAGCCCTCCCCCACAGAACGGGGATAGGATAAGCAAACACTTTCTATGTAGTATATCTGGTATAAAAGAAGCGTAATGAGCGCCCAAATGTTGAAGGCGTCTCTATTAGGATTAGGAACGGTGCTCCCTCTCGAAAGGGATGCGTGGTCAATGGTAAAATGACTAAGGCAAGAAGCAAATGAGTACGCCCCCCCCCCCCCCCCCCCCCCCCTCGCGCTTTCGGTGGGCGGGTGCTACAGAGCGTGGAACTCCTACCGAGGCACCCGCTTGGTGGGGGTCTGGCGTGTACGTCTGTACTCGTCTGGTGGCTGTGTCGGGTTTTGCTACAGTGCAGTAGATGTGGCGAGAGAGAGGCAGACAGACAGCCGAGAAGTAAAACGTGCCAGTTAGAGAGGAAGGAGGACGCAGAGAGGCGGTTGTGGTGTGGTGTGGTGTGGTGTGGTGTGGTGTGGTGTGGTGTGGTGTGGTGTGGTGTGGTGTGGTGTGGTGTGGTGTGGTGTGGTGTGGTGTGGTGTGGTGTGGTTTGGTTTGGTTTGGAGTGGTGTTTGGTGTTGTTTGGTTTTGAAGGGTCTGGTTTCGCTTGGGTGGGGTTGGTTTCATTTCGTGTGGTTAGGTTTGTTTTTGTTTGGCTAGGTTTGGTTTCTTTGTTTTTTTTGTTCTTTTTTTCTGTTTCTCGTGGTTGGATTATAGTGCTTCTAATGCTCAACGGCGTGGAGGTTCGCTAGGCAAGTTTGACATGCGCTGGTGCTGCTACTTCTGCTGCCGGCTTGTTGCTGCTGTTGTTGTTCTCACATGAATTCATCGCAGTAATTTAGTCCGTGGTCGCAGCACATGGTCCAATAACTATGGATGTGTGTGTTTGGTTTTTTTTTCCCGTCAGGCGACACCCGAGAGGAGAAGGTGTTCCGGATGTGGATCAACAGCCTGGCCGTCGACAACGGTGACCTGTACATCAACAACTTGTTTGCCGACGTGCAGAACGGTTACGCCATTCTCAAGGTAAGCGTAGTACCATACGGTACCTATCATACGCTTGTCGCGACGCATTTTTTAGTACCACACAATTCGCCGCGAGTCGACGAGGGAAGAAAATGCTGAATTCTTCTCGCGATCAAAATGAAAGCACGTACCGTAGTGGGGAGAGGGGAGAAGGGTCCGCTATGTGGCCCCGGATATGAGTTACCACTGGGAGGAGGCACCAGAGTAGTGCGACGATAATAAATGGGATGAAGAAGACCTGAGCGGTACACTAACCGTGTTACACCGCACGTGTAATACCACTCTTCGTTTGCAGCGGTATTGTTCATGTTACATGATCTAGTGGCTACCCTCGAATGCCGCCAGAGTTACCACGTAGTTCTGGGGTTCGAATCCTGCGTGTGGGTCGGACTTTTGAGTTTATTTGCCGAAATTAAGGATCAATTGAGTCAACTGCTGAGAGCGCCTAACAGTATGGGAAGGCGCTATTTGATGCGAGTCGACGAGGGAAGAAATTGCTGGAGTCATCTCGCGATAAGAATGAAGGCGCATGCTGTAGTGGGGAGGGGGGAGACGAGCCTGCTTAGTGGCCCCGGATTTGAGTTACGTCTACAGGGAGGAAGGGAGAAGGAGAAAAAAAAGCGCGAAAATATTAGCAGGGATGAGCAAACAAGAAGAAGAAAAAAACAATTTACACCGGTAGTGTTGTGCGAAGTATCTTTTAACCCGTTTGAAACACGGGTAATACGATCACAACGACGAAAACCGGCGATATTTTTTTTTACCTAGTTGGGACTGCAAACTGAGCAGGTTTTCGGAAACAATTACCATGGTACAGTTTACAGCATATCGTAGGTGACCCGAAGCAATCCGGGCTGACACTGCAAACAATGAACGTTGGGTTTCAAGCATTGCGTCCACAAAGCTACGGTCGTGGCGTGCGAAGCAGTACGTTTACCCATTGCCATGGTCGACTGTTGCTTGGAAATCCCACGACCGTAGCTTCGTGGCAGCCAAGTTAGAAGCCCCAACATTCCTTTGCTTGCAGCTCACTGATATATCGATTGTTTCCTTGAATCTGTTTTATATTCAGGGAAGCAATCGATATGTCAGTCAGCTGTAAACAATGAACGCTGGGCGTGAAACGTTGCGTCCGCTACGGCCATGGCTTTCCTCGCGGCACGTTTACCATCGATGCGGTCTACGGTAGTGCTGCTTGGAACCCCGTTGGGCGTACGTTTGTGGCAGCAAGGTTTGAATTGAAGCCCAACGTTCGTCGTTCGCCGTTGATTAGTTTGTTGTTGTTGATGTCGGTTACGTATATTGTCCCGTGGAGAAGCTCTTACTGACGACCTGCCGAAGACATCATCGAGAGAGCTCTCTTGCCCGCTCTCTGTCGTTTTCGTTGAATGAAGCCTTCCTTGACTAATCCTACGCAAAACCTCGGGCGTACTCCTTGTTACCAAAGCCAAAGAAGGAAAGTGCCATCGGCGTTGAGTCGAACCGGGGATCCTACCCTCAATATCTTTTGTAACATTTGCCTCAAAAACATAGTTCGTCCCTTTAAAACTTGATTAATACGCCCTTCTGCGCTCTCAGAGCTCCCACCTGGAACACGCCTGCATAACTCCTCTTCTTGGAGAGCCTTCCCGGCTTTATTTGCGTTATTTGCTTTCTTCGCTTTCTTCGTCTTGTTTTTTCCCCCGTTTCTCTTCCTTTTGCGTTCCGTTCGTCGTGTTTTTGCGTTTTTGTGGTTTTTCTCTGTCAGCTTTGGCTTTTTTTTTTGTGATTCGAGATTCGAGATAGCTTTTTTTCTTGTTTTTTTTTAAAAGACTTTTGTTCGACCCCGATTTTCGTCTCTCTTCAATTTTTTTCTTTTTTTTCTTTGATGACGTCGCTCTTTCTTTTACTGTTTTTCGATTCTGATTCGAGTTTCGATCACTCCTTTTTTTTCCCCCGATACATTTTTCCCGATATTTTTTATCCTGTGGGCGTTTTTATCAGGTTTCTGTTTTTCACGAGCACAAAAAATTCGTACGAATACCTACGTGCACGTTTATTTTGGCACGCATCATATCGTACGATACGTTCGTAGACTACGCGTTTATTTGCACCTGATTCTTCTGCTCAAAATCGCCATAAAACCACACCCACCCACAGTTCGTAGAGCTACAGTCAGTTTTGTAGTAGCTTATTGTCGTCAAGCATCTATCACCAAGGACAGAACAGCACAGTGCACTCCGCCCTCAAAGTATCAAAGCACACGTAGTAGCAGCTGCGCGACAACGCAAGTAGGTGAAGTACAAGTAATCAGAGTTGGTGAGACCCGGCTTGCTCGTGTAGTCGAACATTTATAACCAACTCGCTTTCCCGTTTTTTTTTTCGTGTCCCAGTACGAGGTAGGTTTTGGTTCGCACGCATAATAAACGTGTATTTATGCATCTATCTGCTGCTCAAATCACACAAGAAGCACACCCTGCTCCTGAGCCAGCGTTTTTTTGCGGTCGATCATCTGCTGCAAGCACACACAAGAAGCGCACCATGCTCCTGAGCCAGCATTTTTTTGCCGTCGATCATCTAATGCAAGCACAGCGCAGTCAGCATAGCGCAACACAGGTGCCGAGACCCATCATATCGTCGACCATTTTCTACAGCTCGCTGTGTTTTCAAAGGTAACGCATACATCGAAGTCTGCCCGACCAAAAAACTTGCGCAACCACAGCAGTAGCAGCTAGCTGATGATGGACGAAATGCTTTACTTTGTGTCCAACTCATAAAGATACAACACTATAACATTTCTACTCTTCTCTTCGTCCTTCATCTTTTCGTACGGATGCTGTCATTCATGCGTGAACGCGACGTCCGGATTGTTTTCCTGGAGCGTGGAGCTCTTGGCATTTGCAATTCGTAAGTTTAATCAAATCATGGATCTCTGTCCGCTCCATATTTAGTTCTATTTCAGCTAGCGTGGCGGGCCGCCCGCGGAGCGAAACGTCTTGTATATTTAAACATCATTCGATACTGTAAGAGCTGGAAAACAAAATGAGACTATTTGTATGTCCTTACTACTCCTATGGATTTATTAATAGTGCGTTTTTACGCACCTGGCCGGACAGCGATCTCGGGCGTCGCACAAAACAGAAATAACGGCATACGCTTGGTTTCGTGGTCGTCGTCTGCCATGGCCCTTGTGCGGACGAACCAATGACCTTGGCGGGGACGGTCGAACATGGCTTCTTGTACTGCGGTGGCGAACTTGGACGAACGTACAAAACAGAACCTAAACGCACAGTTTTTCGATGGAAACCCCTACTATATTAAGACGCACGAGCTGAGCTGTTGCTTCTGCGTCTGCCAGCTGCTATTGGGTGCTGCTGGCTTTGCTGCTTCTGCTGCCTGCTGCGGTTGCCGCCTGCTGCTGGGTGTTGATGCCCTAACACCCGTCGCCGGACCTCGTACCAGGTATACGAAGCATGCAGCAGCAGCAAAGGCCCATAAAAACCCATATTTTCCTGTTTTTTTTCTCGCTCTGCTGCTCTGCTGCTGCATCACACATGACCCTCTTCTGCGTGATAGCCACAGACGGTGCCTTTGTGAGAATGTGCATGTGTGTGGGATGTGTGCTGTGGTATTACAGGCAAACACACAAAACGATTTAAAAGAGCGGTGGTTTCCCCCCCCCCAAAGAAAAAAAGTGGTCCTTAAGTCTCCCAGCGACGAAACCAGTACCGTATGTAGCAGCAGTACAGCAGCAGCGGTACAACGGCAGCCGTGCTTCAAAGCTCTTGCTTTTGTGCCAGCATTGATGGTGTATGTGTGTGGTTTGGTGTAAAGCAGAAGATCGAAATACGACAGCATTTTTTTATGTCCAACGCAACAATTAAACCTACATCGTCGGGCCTCCTACCAGGTATACGAAGCAAGTATGCGAAGCATACAGCAGGAGGAGCAAAAGCAACACCTGGTTGTTCTTATCATATCAAGTGCACACCACTCGAACGCCTGTGTTCACCCTTCGCGACGTGCGACGCGCCCGGGATATCAACGCAACCTCATCCCGAAGGGGAGCTTTGTACGTATGGCATGCGCTGCATGATATCCCGGTGACCTTAGTAATATATTTCCAAAATGTGGCCCCTCCGCCATTGGTGCGGAGAGAAATCGGCCTTGTTCCCTAGTACTCGTGTTCTCTCTGCGTATGTCAGTTTGCGGCGTGTCATCGAGCCGTGGCGTGGTGCCATCGTATTGTGGTGTTGAGTGGCCTCTCCGTCTTCCTCTTCCTGTTTTTCTTCTTCCGCCCCCCCCTTCCCCTCCTCTTCATCCCCCCCCCCCCCCCCTCTTCTTGGTCTTGTTGGTCCCCTCCTCCTCCTCGTTATTTTATGACCAGGTGATGGACCGCATCCAGCCCGGGGTAGTGAGGTGGAAGCGCGTTAACATCAACCCCAAGAACCGTTACAAGAAGGTGGAGAATGGGAACTACGTCATCGATATCGCAAAGGTCAGTCGGTCGGTAGAACGGTCGGTCGGTCGGTATGTTGACCGGCCCGTGCTTTAAGGAGAGGCGTGACTCGGGGAGGGGGGGGAGTATGGAAGCCGATGATGCGATACGAGGAAATGCGATGCTCGCCATTTTAGCCCTTTCACCACCTGTACTGACTGTCGCAGTGATCCTTCTGTAATTCCAAGTAGTTTTCTAAAAAAACGCGGGTGCATTTCTATTTTTTTTTTTTGTGCGTATGGTTGTTCTTTGTTTGTGTTTTTAGGTGATGGGTCTAACTGTGGTCAACGTCGGAGGGCTGGACATCATCGACGGTAACCATAAGATGACGCTGGCCATCATGTGGCAGCTCATGCGTCGGCACACCCTCAACCTCCTCCAGGTACACTACACTACGACGCACTGCGCAACAGTACAGTGTAAGGAGCAACACAATCAAGAATTAACAGCAAACGAGTAATCGCACGCTTAACAGAATAACGTTGTATACGCGGAGTGTCACAACCGAGAATTGACAACACATGAGCAATTCCGAGTGTTGTGCAAAACAAATTGAGTGCAAACGAAATCCGTACGGCTTGGGATGAGTGTTTTTGGTGAGCCCTGTTGGCGGCTATCTATACGACGGCCAAGGTAGGGGCAGAAATACCAACGCACGCTTCGCCAGCTACTGTTTGTTGCTGCTGTATTTTGTTTTTGGTTGTACTAGCCATGTCACAAGCACAAGGCACAAAATTGCCCAAACAGCGTGTGATGACATGCCTGCCAGCTCACCCGCCTCTCGCTTATTCAACGCTGATGTCGAACCGAAATGTCGAGACGCCAGCGTCTGATGACATAGGTGCCTGCACGCCCGCTTTCCGCCTGGTGTTATGAAAACTATGTACTGCTGTTCGAAAACGAAACGTCGAAACATCAGCGTCTGATGGAAACACATGCCTACCCGCCCGCCTCCCGCATATCAACAGTATAGAACATCTACGTCAAAGCGAAGTGTCGGAACGACAGCGTCTATTGATGTGCCGCCCCACGCCGCCCGCCTCCCGCTTATTTAACACTGCTGTCGACATGAAATGCCTGTCGAAACTAAACGCCTGATGACATGCGTGCCCGCCCGCCTCCCGCATATCTAACGCTGCTGTTGAAACGAAATGCCGAATCGAAAAATCGACACGAAATGATGCAGAGCCTGTCGACGAAGGGCAAGAGGATAGAGGACCCCCAGATCGTGGCGTGGGCGAACTCTAAGGTCGAGGGTTCCAGAATCCGAAGCTTCGCGGACCCATCGCTGTCCACGGGGGTTTTCCTGCTGCAGGTAAGAGGAACTAGACTTTTTTTTTTTTTTTTTTCTTCATCCTCCGGCGGATGGGGAAAAATATAGCTTTAGCTCACCACACTTCCACGTATTTTCATACGCGTTGTGTGTCGATTTAACTCCGTTGCTTTCGCAGCCCAACGCTAGCTGGCGCACCCTTCGGGTCCCATCGTAGGTATAGCGTACGCTGTCCCTATCAGTGGTCTTCGTTACAACCCCGGCAGCGCAAGCTGCCGTTGTATACGGATGCGTGTGTATGTCGACCCCGCCTGTCCCCTGAGGGTCAGTTTCGGTGGAGATAGCCACCCGGAATGTCATCTTTCCGGGTAGTGTGGGACTTGCGTAAGCACACCCACTAACAAAACCCCTGGCCATGGGAGATGGCCTTCCGCCGGACTTGGTCCAGTTACGGTCCACCCTACCCATTCGGGCGATGGTCCTCGTTTTTTTTTGGTTATCCCCACCGGATATCTGGAGGTGTTTTTCCTGCGCGATTCCTCCTCAAGGGAAGAAGAAACTGAGTTTTTTTTACACCCGCTGGAGATCTTCAGTGTTTGTTTCTTTGCAGGCAATCGGTAAATCGAAAAATGGATTTAGTTCACGTTTACGTCGGAGGTCGGCGGCGGATGCTATGGTTATGTCCTAAATAAAACTTTCTCCCTCCCTCGTGCCCGCGGTGGCACCATCTTTACCCCGCCCCCCCCCCTCCCCCCCTTGATACATATATATAATAGTTGGCCTCGGTCAACACCCACGGTGTGAAACATTATACGAAATATGTTAGTGTTTACGCTGGTTGGCTGGCAACGACGGTGTAAAACATACCAATCACTACGTGAGCTAGAAAACCAGGGTATTTTTTTTTTTTTTTGGCGGTCACCGTGATGGTTGTCGAGTTATTGTAGATCATATTGTGCGGGATGGAGAACCCTAACTCCGCACAAGCGGAATGATTGCATCAGGTAGTGTGAATATGGTAAGGCACCCACGAGGCAGTTACATAGTAATACCCATTTCTGTCTCTGGAATGGCCACACCCGAGAACAAGGTAACCTATTGGCGCTGTCATCCATAAACAGGAACGTAGGCACAAGGTGCCGAAATCGGTCTTACGAGCGTTTCTTGGAAGGATGAAGTTCGCCCTTCATGCGACTCGCCGAGCACCTCACGGCGCTTCGCGCTTGGTGCAAGCAATGTCTGCCTGGCTGGTGAAAACTCGACGTGCTCCGTTCCGGCATGGTAGGGATGCGAGGGCCTATGGTCATACGACTACGGCCATGCACAGACTGAGTACGCCCTCCCCGCCCCCCGCCCCCCCCCCCTACAAAATTACACATTCAGGTGTGCCATGGCATCGACCGATCGGTCGTGAACTGGGACCTCGTGGTGATGGAGCCCGGGAACGACGAGGACAAGATCAACAACGCCAAGTACGCCATCAGCGTTGCCCGCAAGCTGGGCGCCTGCGTGTTCGTTGTGGCCGAGGACATCGTCCAGGTCATGTCCCGAATGATCATGCTCTTCTGTGCCAGCCTGTGGCACTGTGAGAACGAGAGAGCGGTAGGGGGAGGAAGCATTGTTGGCGGGGGTGCGGCTGGGTTGGGGGAGGACTCTGTGGCACCGACTGCCACGGCGGTTTCGCCGGCGCCTCAGGTGCGTTTTGGGGGGAGGGAGGGTTCGTCTTTTTTCTTCCTTTTGTTGTTTTTCTTTATTTTTTCTTTATTTTTCTTTATTTGTCTCGTGTCATTTGCCTGGTTTGCTGCATGGGGGACGGAAAGGGAGGGGGAGGGGGGACAGGAGAAGATTATCGTTTATCAGCGACGGGGGGGAGGAGAGGAACAAATATACTACAACGAAAATATAAGGTGGAGGAGGGGGTGGTTTTGGTCGGGGACTTGGATTGCACGGTTGATGTTTTTATTTTTTTGTTCGCACTCGGGAGTGTCGATACATGCCTCGCCTTTTTACTCGTCGTCCGCCGCCTGCCCCTCTCCCGCCGTTCTCGTTCTCCGCGTTGCCCTTTCCATCCTTCTCGTGCCGTGCCTTCCCTTGTCTTGTCTTATCTTATCTTGTCGTGTCTTGTTATTCCCCCGTGTCCCTATCTCTCGTCTTGTCTTGTCATGTCTTGCATCTTGTCTTGTCTTGTCATGTCTTGTTCGTCTGGTCTTGTCTTGTCATGTCTTGTCTTGTCTTGTCTTGTCTTGTCTTGTTTGTCTGGTCTTGTCTTCTTATTCCCCGGTATTCGTATCTCTCTGTCCTGTCTTGTCTTGTCTTGTCTTGTCTTGTCTTGTCTTGTCTTGTCTTGTCTTGTCTTGTCTTGTCTTGTCTTGTCTTGTCTTGTCTTGTCTTGTCTTGTCTTGTCTTGTCTTGTCTTGTCTTGTCTTGTCTTGTCTTGTCTTGTCTTGTCTTGTCTTGTCTTGTCTTGTCTTGTCTTGTCTTGTCTTGCCTTGTCTTGTCTTGTCTTGTCTTGTCTTGTCTCGCCTTACCCTGTCCCGCGTTGTTTTGTCCTGCCTTGTCTTTGTCTCGCCGTGGACATGACGTCTATAGCAGTCGTCGTTCTTGGCTTCGCCGACATCGACGCACTTGAAGCCCGCCACCTTTGCGCCGACGCCGGCCCAGCCGTTGTCGGCGGCCAAGGAGGCCCAGCGTCAGGCGGACGACGAGACCAAGAGGAGAATCCAGGCGTGGAAGAAGCAGCAGCAGGAACAGGAGGTTAGATTCGATCATGTCGTTCGCTGTTCGTACCATTAACCCGTCCATCCATCCATCCAGCCATGCACCCATACATACAAGGTTCCCCTTCGGAGGAAGGGTGACGCAAGAGGCTGATGCTTTTGCATTTTGATCCCCTGCGCGTTCGCCCGCATCCTTACGGTAGAGCATGCAACTATACTGCAATGTACATATATATTTGATCCGGGTGTATCGGAAATAATGAAGGTACTACTGCTGTAAAGGACGGCCCAGATAAATTATGGTGATCGTGCTGTTGTAGCCTACCAGGTATCTGGTACTACTAGTAATGTTCTGTGCATATAAGTGCAAGTTTACCGAATCTACAGAGTAGTAGCTGCGACGTTCATGCACCCGGCGTATAAGCATTCGGGTGCAACTTCAAACTGATGTTGTTGTGCTCAGCACATTTGATGCGCTTACAACAGCAGTTCACGTACTACTACATGCTGTGTAACCTTGTGTACAACCAGCGAAAAACAATCTACCCCCAGACACATCAGGTGTACATGAAATTTTCTGGAAAATATGAGCCAAAAATAACTCACAGCAGTCTACAGCAGCAAGCAGCATTATTTCTGCGCGCTTCTGGTGTGTGAGATTCAATAAAACAGAACAAAAAAGTGCACTCGGTACTGTAGCGTGTAGTTTGTTACGCCCTAAAAATGAACACGGTAATGTCCGTCGGTAATTTGTTGAAGTTTTGAAATTCCTCCGAGTGGCGTTCGTCATTTTCTTTTAGTTGAAGTATTTCCAGATCTTCTAAGAAAACACACTGATGGATGGGTGACCGGCCATGATGCGCAATAGCTTGCGGGTACATTTGTGTGATTTGCCTGCTGTCTTTTGGATTAATTAAGTACTCGAAGCTGCAGCTGTGTTGGATGATCGCTTCCAAGCAAATGATGCGAGTTCGCGCTACACGTTGCTGCAGCAACGGCAACCTCCGCCGCCAGCACTTGAGCGCCTTCCCCTAAGGTGCCCAATCAGACCACTAGTGCCATCATCACAGGCAGCTCCCTCCCTCCCATGCTCCCCACGCATAGACACTCCATGGAACGAGTATGTTTGTAGCAAGGAAGATGGGCTAGGCGAGGTCATGACCATAGAGGGCCGATTTTTTGTCTTTTAGAAACTTACGCAGTAGACACCAGTAGCAGCTGCTGCTGCGGCGGCTGCGGCGGTGGCGCGGGGGGGCTGGCGGTGGCGTTGGAAGCTTTGGCGACAGCGCTGTGTGTGATACAGCGGTGGAAATTCAGCACCAAGTACGGCACGAAATCTGCTGACGTTGTGAGCAGCACCGTTGCTGGGAAAAACACGAACGGCAGCAGCCGATGAAACATTTGCAGACTAAAGCCCAAATAGAAACGAAAGGCCCGCCAGCAGGCACGGAAGCCTTATCGGCCAGCCGCATCGAATTCGTACTCAGTTCTACATTTATACATCCATCTATCCTCCACCACACCCCACAATCCACTATTACGAGTTCGCGTATTCAATACGCGATAGCGTTGAAGAGTTTGGAAGCTATCATAAGAGAGATCGCCTCTGATTTTGCACGAAACGCGATTAAGCATTGTTTGATGCTGAAAGTAGTGTTGGACACGCCCTGCCTCACGTATTACGAACCTGGTCAAAACAAGCACCTGCTAAATTGCGTCGCGTACGGCTGTATAGGGTATGACGATGTTTGGCTTGTTAGGCGCTTTGTCCTACCAGGTACCTGGTGTACGTCGTATACTACTTCATGATTGCCGTACAGGCGGCTCCGAACTAGTCCACCTTTCGGAGTTGATCTTGAATTTGAACTTACAGCTGTGGTGCTTTATTGTATTTATTGAAATTGAACCTGCACCCCAACCTAGATTTCGACCTCAACAACCTGAACCTGAACCTGAACCTGAACCTGATAATGAAATTGGACTTGAACGTTATTTTGTGGGGAGTGCAGGCGGCGGTGACGTCTTTTGCTGCTAACGCGGAGGCCAGCGCGGATGCGATGAAGGCCCATGGGGAGAAGGAGGATCTAGCGCGGCAACAGGAGCAGCTGCGGCAGGCGGCGGAACAAGAAGCGGAGGCAGCAATGCTTGAGGCGGCGGAGGCGGCGGCCGCTGAGGCAGAGGCGGAGGCAGCGGCGGCCGCGGAGGCATCGAGGGCTGCCGGACAGGCGGAAGCAGAGGGGATCAGGTGGGCTGTTGCCGGGTGGGATGTCGTTTAGGATATGGGGCAATGCGGAGTAGAATGAGTAGGGTAAGGTAGGGTGGGTGGGGTGGGTGTTTAAGATATAGGGCAATGTGGTGCAGGGTTGGGTAGGGTAGGGTAGGATGGGGTAGTGTAGGGTGTAGTTTAGGATAGGCCAGTGCTTTGTAGAGTAGTGTAGTAGAATCCCTCGAAGGAGAATATAAAAGGTAGGGTAAGCTAGGGTAGGGCGGGGTAGGGTGGGGTGGGGTAGGATTGGTGGCGTGAACGCACCACCGTCCTCTCGGAATAATACTAGATTTGGGCATACTTTTGTCCCCCCCCGTCCGATGACACGCCTGGTTTGTGAAAACCGATGTGCTTCGTCCCGGCATAGTAGGGATGCGAGGGTCTATGTCATACCACTACGGCCATACACAAACTGAGAACACCCCTCCCATGACAAGAATGCGTATTGTGCCCGCCCGCCCCTTCTTTCTGTGTTTCGCTACCCAGATTGGCGGAGGAGAAGATGAAGACCGTGACTCTGCAACCTGGTCTGAGCTCGGATTCCGTGGAGGTGACCGATCAGGAGTGGGATGCCTAGGAAGCGAAAGTTGGCGCCGTCCCGTTTTTGAAAACACAAGCGCCGCCCACTCCCCCACTACCCCCCCCCCCCCCCCCCCCTTCCCCCGCTCCCGTATCTTGCTTCCCCCTCTCACTCCCCTATCGCGACGGTGTGGTTGGTGATGCCCATAGCCCTGTTGCTCTCTACCCCCTACCCTACCCTTTCCTTAGCTTATCCCTGATACCTGGTACCCATATTCCTGTTTTCCTTGCAAGTATCCGATGACAGTCGGCGTTCGTTACGCAGCAGTGCGTTGGCGGACTAGTGAAACGCGCGTGGGTATCATAGGCGGTAGGGGTTGAGAGGGTGGGGTAGGAGTTGGAATGGATGAAGGCGACAGGAGGGGGCGGCGGGGGGAGGTTGGTGGGGGAGACCCACTGTGTGTTTGATTATTAAGAGCGATTTGGTTGGGGGCGTAGCGTAGCGTAGCGTAGCGCGCTCGTGTTGTTGTCGTCGTCATGGTATTAATTAGTCTTAAGCCAGTCTAAGCGTCGAGATATTTTTCTCGATTGTGCTTTGTGGCACCGGGGGTAGGGGATGGTGGGGGGAGGGGGGAGTAAGATACGGAGGGTTTCCCTTATCTCTGGGTAGATTTGGAGAAGGCGATGGCGGCCGGGGCGCAGGGGGGGAAGGGGGGTAGTTCGGCCGTGCTTGCTCTCGGCGTTTGTCGGGCGTCTTGATGTTTTGGTATCGCTCTTTGAGAGCGCCGCCATTGGGTTTGGGTTGGTTGCGAACGACTTGGCCTAGCTCTTGTTTTCTTTTCATCTGTCTATTGGGAAAAACTTCAAACAGAGAAGGGGTGGGGTAGATTCTTCTGGACGGGAGGAGGGGTATGCAATTCGGGAGGGAGGGGGAGGGAGTACAGTAATTACATCGTGTAATTGTGCGAAGAGTATTGATCGGTAATTTTGGTCGGCGCTAGCTATGCTTTTTTTTGCCGCGGCAGCATGAACTTGTTTTGAGTCGTAGCGGTTGCCGCCGCCGGTCGCCGCTCGTTGTTTGTTTCAGTTCCTGTCGTTGTCGTCTTTTTTTTTTTGTGTGTTTCCTGTTTTCGTTTGCGCTTTTTTATTATTAGTACACGGCCCCGGCCGGCACACACCGCATTTTGCCCGCCAGGGAAAAAATAAAAAAGAGTGAAAACAGGACAACGGTTGTTGCGCGCTCGCATTTGGCTCATTGCGCGCAGGGTGTTTGTGCATTTCGTGTCCCTGGGGCACCTACATCCCCCCCCTCTCCCCGATTCTGATCATAGCATTACCCTTCCCTTGCCCTGTGATGGGGCACGAGGAATTGGGTTTCAGATATATTTGCGGGTAGTGAATGGATGGATGGTTCTTGCCGGGCTGCGCGACGCTGTGGTGCAGCCCGGCGGGTGGGTGGGTGGGTGGGTAAGGTGGGTGGGTGGGTAAGGTGGGTGGGTGGGTAGGGTGGGTGGGTGGGTGGGTGGGTGGGTAAGACTTGTCAAAATAACCTGATTACGTACCATGGTTAAGGGATGTTCTAGCTGTCTGTCGTATTTTGCTGTCGTCGTGGTATCTGCCCCTGCTTCTCCCCTCTGTTTCCGTTTGTATCAGAAATTAAGGCCTCGAGGACGTGAATCGCGTGTACCCTTTTCGTCTTGCCGCCAACATTGGTGGGTTGGTCGGTCGGTCGATCGGTCAGTCTGTCGGTTGATTGATGGACCCATGTGTCGATTTATCGATGATCGAGTCGTCTTTTTTTGGTCTTTGGAATAAACGCGAGGCGGTTGAGGCACGGGGTGGGATGGAGGTGTGAGGGTGGGGGGCGGGGGGGGACTTGAATTATGCATTGGGAAGCTAGCCCACACGAGGACACAAGCGTTCTACTGCAGTAGTTAATAGCCATGGTTACCGTATGGTACTGGTAGGTATTTTGCAGCCTGTCCGATACGCGAGAGAGAGAATGAATCCCTTGTTTTAAAATATATTGAACAACGGCTTCTTTTTCTGTGCTTTGCGCGTCGTGCTCCCAAACACCTACCAGGTACCTGGTATGGTATTATCTATGATGGATGGATGTCGTCTTCGTGGTATTTGTTCGGCGGTTTTAACTGTTTTGATGCCGAGTCGGTACGGTCACGCTGTCATGGAAGCGGGTGGTGTTCGGATTGATGGTATGTAGGACGCGTCGCTGAGACGGCGAACGTGGGGGGGAGGGGTGCTCTCGCCGAAATGCAACAAGAATTATTGAAAGCCCCACCAGGCCCCGGCGCTTACCCTGCTATTTTATCCCTCACGTTTTTTTACGTGATCGTTCCCTATGCTTTCCCGCCATGACCACAACGCTTTTGTATACCAGGTACGTATCATAGAGCTTCGGTGTTATGTTTCGCTTTTTTGTGGTTTTGTGTGCTTCTTTTCCTTTCTTCCGTGTTTCGCTCACTATGCCCTGCCTTGCCTCACCTTACCCTGCCTTGCCTCACCGCACCTTGCCTTGCCGCGCGATAGCTCGTATATAGGTGGTGGCGTTATCGTCCCCCTCGACACCACGTTTATTTTTGTGTTCGTCGTCGGGTGCTGTTATTTACACGTATAGCCATTAATTTAATGGTGCCGACTGGCTGGTTGATGACCGCTTCTTTGAAACCCTCGCGCATGCACTCATGGACAATCACTTGTGTGTTGAGTAGTAGTAGTCTGTGGAATTAATTGTTGGTGGGTGGGTGCGCCGCCAGAGGACAACAACAAAAAGCGATATTAGCACGTACGTACCATGGTATGTAGGCATGCTGTTTTACCGGCATGAGCCGCTCCGTTGGTAAAGTGACGCCGTTTTCGCTTGTTTGTCAGGGGAGACATCTCATGAACTTTGGTACTATTAATAGTATTGGGTATAGACTACACAGCAGCAGTATTATCACTTGTATGGATTGCCGCTGCCGTAAGCAAAACCGATTATACGTTTCTCCTCGTATATGTTGCCGCCGCTGTAAGCTAAACACACACACTACTTGGAGGCATTGCACAAACCATCAGATGTTGTTTTGAGCATGCTGTGATACGACAGAGTATGTTAGTTCCTCGTACTGGACACACTGGATACGTACTGCTACTTGGTGCCGGGGTACTACTACCGTTTTATCGCAAGACGATGGAGCGCATATTCTCGCTTGACGTGGTAGCTCTGTTGTTGTGGGCCTTGCACCTCCTTGCGAAGACTGTCTTTCTTTATTCTCACCCTGAGTTACCCTGCCCCCCTATCCTCAGTGTGTCGGATGCTCGTCCTCTCGCTCGGCCCGACGCAACACGCTGCGTCTTCTCAACATTATTAGATTTTACCGTGTGGTAAACCGTAGCTACCGTAGATGTGCGAAGAGTTCATAGAAACATTTGCGGCATTCATCCTACACAGGGAACAGGGATCTTACGCATCATGTGTTCAATTTTCAATTTCCATCTGCGCCATTCCGACGTGCCGACCCGAACCCCACCCGGGGTCGGCACGTCGGAGAACAACGCTGAGGAGAATAGAGCGCGGATCGGTGCTGGCCCGACTCTAGTTGCCTCGCCCGCCCGACGCTTGCTTGTGGTTCGCAAAGATTTTGCATCTGGAAAAGGTGAGTGCAATTCAAATCACCCACATCAACATCGCGTTCCTTTTTTCGAACCGAGCAAACGAGCGGACGAGCGGTGGCGAGGCTGACTACATTCAATATCCAGCCAATGCGCCAATGATGTACGCTGTAGCAGCTGCGCTGAGCAACAGCCACGGCAATCACACCTCCGAGAAGACAGACCATGCTTGCGCTGTTCGTGTGGTACGATGGCTGGGTGTTGCAGTTTTTGTTTTGATCGTGGAGACTGACTGCTGTGCTCTGTGCCCCGTCTCTTTTTCGCGCGCCTGCTTGTTTTCTTCTAAAGAAACCAACCCCAGAGTTTTTCCACCCACTCAACCACTTACCTCCTAGGTACACCAGGTATCTGGTACCAGTATGATACAGCCGTACCTGGTATACCGGTATCATAAACTGCCGTACCCGCCACACCGCTTCTCCCTGCCCTCTTGCCTGGGAACAAATACCCCGGCTGCCCCTCGACGCGTGTGCAACCGTTTTTCCGCTTCCTCTGTAGTATACCCGGTACCATGCTATGTTACTTTTTGTTTGGAGAATGGCCGGATATTAGGTGCACACTATGATACTGAGTAATAGTTTAGTGGGGTATTAGTCCGTTTGACCACTTGCAAAAGGTTGACCAATTGCTTATGCCCAAACTAAGCCTTGAATACAGCAACACTGCTGGTACCGGGGGGACGTCCGTTATACACTTTTACAACAGGTAACTCTTTGTGCCACACAGACCCCCCTCTGTATCCAAGTAGTTTCATCCCTAAAACTCACAACTGACGTGGGTGCAACGGGCACGTCGAGAACCACAGAGGACAATACTAGTAGTAGCGCGCAGCTGTAGTGGTGTACTATTAATACAGCAGTATCCCCACTTTAAGACCATCCGGTTTAAGACTTTCCCGCAGATAAGAGGCAAAAATACCAGGTACCACAGGTAAATCGGCGTGGCACGAAATTAATCTGGAGATCAAGACCGATTTGCTTCCTGACCCCCAAACCCGGTCCTTACCCGGGATTACTACAGCCTCGTACACTTACGTAAAAAATACGACTCATTTTCGCCTTGATGCTGAGTGCCTCGCTGGGGCATGGGAACCGACCTCAGCTGACAACCAAGTCTATGAAGTCCTGTATATACAGCAGTAGTTGCGAGCGACACCCCGTTTTTGGTCTTATCCTAGAACATAGAACATAAGACCAACGCGGCCTGGCAGGACATGAACAAAAGAACACCAAAGAAAGTTGGCTTGTCACGAGGTGGTTAATAAAGTGGGTACACCACCACTGCTGTACCTGGCACAACAGTTATGATACTGGCATAAAAACATAAGTCGACCTACTGGCGTGCTTGCCTCACCTAAACGCTGGTTCCGTGTCGTCGTCGGCAGCACCAATCGGCCGGTTCTCACGGGATTATTCGAAAAAGCGGTGGGAACTAGCCTTGGGAACCGGCCGATTGGTGCTGCCGACGACGACACGGAACCAGCGTTTAGGTGAGGCAAGCACGCCAGTAGGTCGACGTACGTTTCATGCCAGTATCATGGTAGGCAGGACACCTAACGAGAAGCAGGGTAATAAAGAAGGCAGGCTGACATTTATTTACAGGGGGAAAACAATCTGCGAGCGGTTATACTCTGTAACGTTTGTGTAGAACGCTCTCTCCGAAGTAAGAAACCCAGCCCGGGATAGTAGGTCCAGTTGCTCTTCTCACGGGCCTGTCCTAACGGGGAAAACAAAACCTAAAAACAAAACCTAAAGCCGAACAGACTTTGGTGTTTTCGGGGAGGAAAGAGGAGGGTTTCCAAACGCAGCAAACACCTGAAGCTCCAAAGCTAAGATCAAAAACCAAAAAAGGCAACAGTCGAGGTGGGGCGCCAGCACTGACGCACCATCCAGCTGCGGTAGAGACGACGTCCAGCCCTGAAAAGGGAGTGGAGTGTGCCCACACGACTAGCCAACCATTCGGTGTCCTGAAGCGCGAGATTAGGGCTGGACAAAGCACAGATGCTGGCCAAGCAGCACCGTATTTGCTAGAACACACGGTATTAGATTGTACAGCAGCATTAAATTTGATCAGGGACGACGCCACGGGCCACCATTTGGGCTGCGATGATGGACGCTGCATCGACTGGCGAAAGTGGCATGTTGTCCTTGTAATCTCTAGTCTCTGTCTTCTGTATGTTTCGTCGACGGGCCGCTGGCAGCTGCGATTCCCGGCGTGGCGTTGGCTCTCGCTCGGGTGCGGGAAATCATTTTTGGGCTAGGCTATATTATTCGCTTTTTGGCTTTTGTTTTCTCGATAATTTTATCCCAAAAATAATTCAAGTCATCGACAAACCAACACGGCAAAAAAATAATTCGTCGGGCTCTCGGTGTGGATATTTGGTCAATCCGGAGGAGTTAATCTTGCTTTATCGGCTTCGATTCTGTTTTTACTACTGCAGGTTTTGCTTTTAGGTTCAAAACGCTCCGTTTCTACGCACCCTAATGGGTGTCCTGTACTATTAGTCTAATACCTGTGCAAGATGTTTTGTATCTTGTTTTGTTTGCTCATTTTGTACGGTAAATCCTACCCTTAGCTCTTATAATACGGCATATCCCTTGCTGCATCGTCCCTGAGATCTCGGGGTCTCTAAAGGCAGCGCTCCGTTCCCCACGCCTGCTATGGCACACGCCTTGCTTGCTTTCGCGCCAAGTGGTCACAGCACTTCCTTCGCTCTTCGATTTTGCTTCGTCGGACTGCGATTGCTCCCGTCATTCTTCGAAGTGTAATAATAATAAAACCAGAGGCTTTCAGCTCGACAGTGAGTACAACAGTAGAACATCTGCTGTTGCTGTCAGCATGCTGAACGTATACCAAGTATACTCGTTTGTAGAAAGATACGAGTGGATTGGACCGCGTGCTTACGTCTGTTGCATTTTTGCTTGTTCCTTTGGCTATACATGAGCCTTGACACTATTTCGTCGTAACTCAGATCCAACGTCTCATATTCATAGCAGGGCTTCCCTTCCCCCCTCCCTGCTACGGTAGGTTTTCGCCTCGGTTTGTACCATCGGTCTTTTCTTTTTATCGCTTGCTGGGATCACGATTTTTTAGGAACTCCTTGTACTCGGCGACCTCCGTCAAGCTGTGCCAACTAACTCACGTCGCAGGTCATCGACATACACGTTCCGCTCCATAGTTTGCACAAGACAAAACCCCTCGTGTCATCACCGTGGTTCGAACTCAAGAGCAACCGTGTGGTGCTGCCACACTTCGAAGTTCCACTCACACCGCCGAGGCGACCAGGTCGAACTGCGCGTTAAAATAAAAATCGTCCCGGCGTTTGAGCGAGTACCGCACGGGTCATGAGGTACAGGACACCGATTAAGGAACATAAATACTGACCCTGGCTGAGTTTATTGTTTGCTACCAGGCATGTGGGCAAGGGAGTGCTCTGCATTGAGATCGGTCCAACGACTGCCGTGCCGGATTTCCTTTTCCTGTATTCCTGCACATTTTCGTACCCGATTTCTTATCATTGAGAGGTGTCCTGTACTGTGCATGCTTGTCAGATTTTGTAGTTTTTGGACGGAATGTGCTCCCAATGGAACGCGCTCGGTGGTCCCACAGACATCCAAACCTGCATGTTTCCTAATAAGGTGACTTCTGTACCCACTTCCCGCCGGCTTGACTTAGCAACAATCTAACCCACCTGTTTTTTTTTTTGCCGTACCCTTTCTTCCTTCCCATTGTATGGTCATCTACTACCTTCTATTCACACTGCGTACCTCTCGTCTGCGCTGTACTTTTTCTTCGCCACATCCTTTTTCGTTATATTGGTAGGTGTGGGATGTCCCGAAGGCGTCGTTTTGCTACGCGAAGGTCTGCCTCTCCTCGGCCAGCGCAACCACGCAAGCACGCCACCACCGCGTTGTCGCTGTTCAAGGCCAACCTCGTTTGCGTCTCGGACGAGGGGAACTCGAGGATCTGCAACCTGGCGAGGCGGTCCCTTGAACTTTGAAAGGGTGAGCGAGTGACGCACCAATCGTTACGTGCATGCTATTAATATCAGTGCTACGGTGCGGGGGTGCACATATGTTCCGTGTATCGTCTTCACCTAAGAATCCGTGTCCTGACCTGGAGAAACCATGAAAGTGCAACAAACGTCGTTTGATTTGTTGTGACCGACTTTATCAGCAGCGGGCGGGGCACTCTCTAAGTCAGAAAGGCCAGCCGAAAATCACGATTGACAGGAAAACAAGAAACTTGGCAGGGGTTCTTCTGAAATTGATGTGGAATTCACCGTTTCCCGCGGGAAAATAAAAATGTACTTGTACGAGATTTCTCTTGAAAGCGGAAATTATTTGATAATAATGTCTTGCACTGCTGTACTTTTCAGGCGTTGTAGCGTACCGGTAGGTTGGTAATATGTCAATTGGGAGGCGGAGGTTGGTTGGCAGGATTATAGCATCGCCTAAACACATGAGTATAATTCACCCATTTAGCCCTGCTGCAATCGTCTCCCCGGGACAGATATTTACAGTAAGTACTTCCAACGCTACTATTTAATAGACTCGCTTCGAACTGCGGCTTTCAGTGTTATCTTTCCGTTCATGATTAAGCAGAAAACCCTCCCCTGAAGACATATATCTGAGTTCTAGACTATTGCTGTCACAGCCCAAGAGGCTACCCCATGGCTAAGCAAGCACGTGTAAGTTTCCATATACTGGTCAACTATAATGGTGTAATCACCCGGTGTAATTATAGTGACAGTATACTTGTAGTTGCAGTGTATACTGCTCAGGGCTGGTTCCTGGCTGTCGCAGCCAGCACAATATATACTGGTAATATATGAATCAACAGCCAGTTATACTAGACTCCCGCAACATTCTGTTGCCGCGAGCCATCACCGCCCCCCGGGTGGTGTGGGGGCCCGGCCAGACTTCTCTTTTAGGATTTTTCGCTCTACTTTCAATTACAATCCGGGGGTAATGCGTGTCTACGTTGATGGCCGTAAGAGCGGTGGATCTACGGAGAAGCTTGATCAGTTTGGGTTCCACCGCCCGTGGTACCATCAGTAGCGGCTGACGAACTCGCCCATGGTGCTCAAACAAAGTCCCGGTCTCTCCCTCTCTCCTCCTTCTCTGGTTTGCGCATTTCTCCAGTTGTCAAACCTTTCGTTATAGTCTAGATATTGGATGGCATTTTGTGAGAAGTGTGGAAGATTGAACGGAGGAAATATGGGGTCTGTGGAATGGTAACGAGTTTTGATGTGAGAGGCGTGTTTCGTCCGGGGACACCGAAATGTTGATAGAGCAAGTACGTGTAAGGTCAGAGAGAAACAAGGACACTTGGTGGATCACCATGCGTAGTGAATCACATAGACTATCGTGACATCTGGATCACCGGTCTATTAGTAGTGGATCACAAAATAAATAAAAGGCTGCTGGATCACCCCACCCGGCTATTGACGGTGGACCGCGAATAAAAATATGGATAGTACACCGCCCAAACTAAAGTGCGCTGATTGGGAACAAACGAAAACCGAACGCCAAAAAAGATAAACAAGGAGACGACTACAGTACAAACAGCAGCAGAGAAGCGGAGCATACGTCAGAGTACAGAAAGCTGGTTGGTAACCTACTGGCGGAAACTGCTGCTGTCGTGAGATTTGAAGGCTGAAGAAAATATTTTTAGTGTTCAATAAAAGAACCTGCTGGTTCTCTGAGCCAGCAACAGTGTGCTGCCAGTATAAACATACCGGCAGAACGTACTGCGCCAGCCGTAAAAATTAAAATGAAACGAATCTGCGCAGGGGTTTGGGGTTGGGCTATTTGGGTAGGGTGTCACGGATGTCGGTTATTATTGTTTTGTGTATACGTACTCCTGGTGAGTTTATTTATAGTTGCTGCTCGTATTGATGTTGCTGTTGCTGTCGCTGTTGCTGTGCTTTAACTACCGCTCTGTTGCTGCTGAGGTACTGGGCGCGGGGGTGATTTACCTATCTATTGAGCTACTCTGATCATAAGTCCTTGCTGCGGGCTGCGTAAACCGTTCACCATTTGTCCTGGTAAAATATATTTAAGTACCATTGGGTACGCACAATAATGGTATTGCAAATTCTTGGATGAGACGTCGCCTTGTATTTTTCAAGTCCGAAGGGGACTCTCATCGGTATCCTCTCAATACACTGGTACAGGCTGGATGCTGCTAAGAGTCCTCAATGATTTCCGCGTCCTGCGCCCACGCCGTTTTCGGGAGGTACAATCCGCCCTGATGACTGCAGGCTCGTTCTATGAGCGCCTACCAAAACGGTGACCGATCGGGGTAGTTTTTTTCTTTTTTTTTGTTCTCGTACAATCTGGTCATTTGTTTTTTTGGGGGGATTTTAGATTTTAGATTTTAGCTCTTGCTGACGAACAAAACAAAATAAAAAGCACCGTCGGTCAGGTATCGAAAGGGGTGCATAGAGCATGCGTGGAAAAAAGCAGGGTCTGCATCGAGGGAAATGGCGTGAATACTTAGACCTTTGTGTGTTCGGAATGCGTAAGTTGCTGCGCTGCGTCGTACCAGGTGCGTACCTGGTAGTTGCTTACCTGGTGGTTTCAGTGCTAAATCGACTTTTTGCGCAACATTTTGCATTTTACTTGATAACGATACGTACTGCATACAACTCTGTGAATTTTTCGAAACATTGTGCACGAAAACTTGTCGAGGCATGCCTTGGAGTACTTGGAATCGGCTCTTCGACCATAAAAATAAAAACGAGATTTACCACTGGCAACTGTTGTTGGTCTTTTTAGAGGACTGTATGGGGGTTGGCGACATACTTTCGTCGCTAGCCCCAGCCCCAGGCCCAAAATTAAGAGCTTGGCCGTGTCGCGCTCTTACGCTGTTCGTGGGGGCCAGGATGATACCGGATATGCGACATTCGAGTAGATACTTCAAGCGGCATGCGTAAATGGAGCGATGGTTACGCAACACAAACCGCATACGAATGTACTCAGTGTACAAGGCGGCTTTGTAACGTCATCTGAAAAACACAAACAACTGTTGTAAATAGTCAAGTATACGGGATATTGTGGGTCCTATTTGTATATTCACGACCTTTCCTACACAGCACACACATGCATAGCTACAACTCACACAGTTTTCGGACGCTTGACGTGAACTAGCCTGCATAGTGGTATCGTATTCTACGACCTTGCCTCATACCAGTATGATATTGTCTGCTGTACTCGTATTACACGACACTGCATCATCGTTCTCCAATGATCGATCCTCCAAATGTACTATATGAAGGTAGAACCGCGCCCCTCTCGCGCTACCCTTCAATTCCCCCCTCGCCCCCCTCTCCGTCTCGAAAGGGATAATACATGGTCAATGGCCAAATGACTAACACAAGCAACAAATGAGTACTCTATCCGGCGCTACCCCTCGCGCCGTCCGTCGCCATTCTCTCCACGGTCGATAGGGCGGCCCTCCTTCCGCTCCTGTTCGCTTTCCCATTCCTGCCCTTTCAGGGTAGCGGAGGGGGGGTGCAAAATAAAATATAGCCCCTCCCCGCTGCTACTCTTTAACGGCGGGAATGGGAGCAGGGACAAGAGTGGAAGAAAGGGCCGCCCCAACTACGGTGGGTGAAGTGGCGACGGACGGCGCTCTGCTGCTGCTGAGGTACTGGTTAAGGGGGCGTAGTTCCTTTTTCGTTCCCTTATCCACTCCTCGCTGTGGGCTATGCGAAACGTTTTTTTTTCATTGCGAACACAATTGGGTTAAATTGACACGCGACGTGTACGAAAATACGTGGAAGCGTGGTGAGCTTAGGCTTTATCTTTCGTTCCCCATGCGCCGGAGGATTAAAATCGAAGAAGAAAAAAACTGCCGTACACCCTGGTAAATCATATAGATACACTTAAAGTGATGTATGAAAGCGTTCATGTATGTTTTTTTGTCATATACCCCGGTCAATGACATAGATACGTATAAAATGATGTATGACAGACGAGAAGCCATCGATTGGCAAGAAGCATTTTATCGTGTCGGCCTCAGTATCGGATTATCGAAAGTCGAATTTCTCGAGGTTAAATTGCTTTGTGCAAACGCTTTCTCGGGGATCGGCTTCGGCGAAAATAGGTTCGATCTCGGATTTTAGACGGCATTCTCGAGCTTTTCTTTGATTCCAGATACGGAGAGGTTGTACAAATGTTACATGGAATGATATTTTGGGCATCTCATGACCAACAGCAATCGCAACAACATATTTTTCATTGCCGCATGGAAACGTTTGAAGTTACCAGGTATACTTAGCGTGTGTTGTTTGTACGACCTGTCCTCGAGGGCCTACTAAGACCACTGCTGTTGACCCGAGCATTTGCCAGGCAGGTAGCAATCAACTCCCCTTCACGGTCAACTCGCGGCGCGGAGTTCGTGAACAAGCTCCTGGAAGATCGATATGCTGTGTAGTATCGCTGTTGTGCCAGGTAGCATGTAGTACCGACATACACGAATGATGCGATTGTGGCGACATTCCGTTTTTTTGGGGGGGGGGTTCGGATTCTGAGCCTAGACTTGACGTAGTATGAATATGAACGCTATATTGTCGGAGGGTAATATATTACTAAGAAGAAATGGTATGGTTTTATTGTGAAAACGTTCCCATTCATTGTGTGTTCAATTAGTTTCGGTGAATTTCGAGAGCACGTGAGTGTATGAATGAACGAGCACGCTAAATACTGCGTAGTACAGCTTCAGAAACAAGCTACACCCAGTTACAAGTAGCAGCTGCATCCCGAGCTCGAACGTTGTACGTGTACGAGTACGCACGCTCCGCTGTGCAGCACTGCTGTGCTGCGCCTCTACGTAAATCCAGATGTTGCATTTTTCATGTGAAAATAGATCCGATGATTTTACATTGGGTGCATTTACGAGCACGAGGATGAATGAATCATGTACGAACACCAGAGTCAGCTTTCAGAGACCAGCTGCACGTGGCTATTACAGCTGCAGCTCGAGCACGAGCACGTACCACTGCGAGTTCATACGAGTAGTGTGCGCAGTGGTGTAGTACATAGTGGCGCGCTGGCACGTACGAGTACGTGTTGTTGCTGCGTAAAGTTGTGCAGCGAGCCATTCTACTCGACCTCGTCGCGAACAGCAGCTCGGACTCGCTCAGAGGCGGCGTGCAAGTCGTCGTGTCGCCACATCGCCGGTGCGATGTTTAGACGGGGCCCTAAGTGGACGTCTTTTCTTTCTCTTGTTGTCCTCCGGCGAATGGAGAAAATCAAAGTTTAAGCTCGCCACATTTCCACGTATTTTCATACATATCGTGTGTCAATTTAGCTCAATTGTATTCGGAATCCAGCGCTAGCGGGCGTATCCTTGAGTTCCCGTGGTGGCGACACGGGAGCTATCCCTACCGGCGGTCACCGCTACTACCCCAGCAGCGCAAGCTTCGGTTGTATACGGATGCGTGGGTATGTCGGCCCTACTTGATCCATAGGATCAGGTGCGGTGGAGATAGCCACCCGGAACGTCATTCTTCCGGCTAGTGTGGGACTTGCGCAAGGTCACCCGCTAACAAAACTCGCGGCCGTGAGAAAACAGCTTTCCACCGGACCTGGTCCAGTTACAGTCCACCCTACCCATTAGGGCGTTGGCCCTCGTAAGTGGATGTCGATGGTAGTTTGCGAGAAAAAACGCTGGCCGTTGCTGTGTCTGCTGCCCGACGACAAACTACGAGTGTTTGTTCTTGTGTTGGACGCGCTCTATCTACAAGAAGTGAGTGAGTGAGTGTAATCTACAGCAGCAAGAAGCAGTACAAATAGAGCCAACAAGTTGAACGACGAAGGCAGCGACGACTTGTTGCGCCTGAAACGCCGTCAACTCGTCTCTCAGCGGTTAGACTACATCCAATCGGTCTATAGACCAGGGATCTGTCTACCCAAGAAGATCTAGATGCCGAAATATAAGGGATAAGATCTGTCCGACGTGTGCAATAATGTCGAATTCTTCGGTTTGGTTTGGGCTTCCACTTTTTTTCAGGGCTTTTCACGGGTCAAGGGGGTTTCAAAATCTCACGAGTCACTCCGACCCGATCCGACCCGCGAGAAATGATCTGATCCGCGAAAAGCCCTGATTTTTTTGATCCAACGGGAAACCTTGCACCTGGTATTCGATTACTAGTCGTATACTCAGTATCATACCAGGTATGCCATGACCTCCCCGATGATACTTGGAAGTACCAGTATAATATACCAGGTAGTTTGCTGTACTCGTATTATACTGCATCGTAGTTCACGCTTGATGGAGTACATGTATCGTCAGGGCGTGTCTCAACTGCTTTTCGGCCTCTTTTGGAGCGGTTGGAATGGAACTAGGCTGTTCGCATTCGTTTGTTCCATTCCAACCTGTTGGCGTCCGATGTGAACCGGTGAATTCTGGGCAACCGACGCGAACAGGTAATAGTGTAACTGACTTTTGCGGCGGAACCGTGCAGCTCGATTCTAGGGCAGGGGTGCCATTACTTGGGCAGCGGGTGCTCCTGACACAGATAATATCTTTACACGCAATTATACCGCAAGGCAAGGCTCACACAAGACGGTGCTAGCTATCCAAGCGGCACCCTCGGGACAAATCTGAAAGTTGTGATATTGCCGTCGTGGCAGGACGGGGACTGCTGACAATTCTGCGAACATCAGCGCCACACTTTTTCTTGAAAAAACAACAACAACAACTCCAGAGCCTCGTTCGCAGCCCGGTATTTTGCATCGTGAGCTTCCTGGTCAGGCCATGGCTGTATCGCGTGGCTCCTGCCGCGGGCGAACCCTACGGCGTCCACTTATGCTCCACCACGTGAGTCCTATGTCATCCCATGTGCACTCATACCCTCGTGGGCCTCCAGCGTATGAACGAACACTCCCAGCACCAACCAGTTGCCATAAAGCTCGTTGCAAATGGGCCGTTCGGTTTTGCTGCACAACTTCAACTCTACTCTGGGACACATTATTTCTCTTGCTAAATTCACGGTCAGGGTTTGAACGCCACGAATCTAATCGATTTGAAAACCAATCAGCAGCAAGCCCAGTATTATTCCATTCGAGGTTCCAAGCGTTCCGACGCCGTTTGGGGGGAGTTAAGACACACCTTCACCACAACGTACGCATAACCGTATCTATTACCAAGTAACCCTGCCCATTATTAATACCAAGATTCGTTGGCGTTTTTATTGCGAGCGATCCGAACATCAACCTCCAGTTAATTGACGGTGCATGGACGGCTGATGTTATACCTTTTCCACAATTCTATATTGCGATAAAACCCCCCCTCCGGCGAGCTACCCCAGCTCGCCTCGCTCCATCTAGAAAGGGATGCGTGGTCATTGGCTACATGATTTAAGGCAAGCAACACAACTGCTTAAGGCACGCAATAACTGAGTACCCCCTCCCCCCCCGCCTTTTCCGTACGGACAAATGCGAACTTGAACAGGAGTGGAAACGAGGGCCGCCCTATCTACGGTGGATTCTGTGGCGACGAACGGCCCGTGGACTACAACCTGGATCACACCACCGCCACCGCCTCCATCTCCGGATCCGTACCAAGTACGTCCAGGCCAGCGGCCCTCTGCAAGCGCTTGCGCGGACGACCACCTCGGGGCTGCGCATGCTGAGACGTCGCACGGTTCCGGCCGGTGGGGGTAGGTTCGGACCGCAGAACCTCGCCTCTAACCCGCCGCCGCTCGGGTTCACCGGGTGAGCGCAAGAGGAGCGGGAGGGGCTCGTGGGTTTGGAGTGACGGAAGGCTGCCGCAGCCTGCAACCGAACGAACCCGCAGCAGCAGCAGCGGTAGATGATCGCAACGGCAGCGGTATACGGTGGCAACGGCGGTGGCGGCGGTGGTGGCAGCATCCGCCGCGGAGGCGAAGATGGACATAACCCTAACCGTATCCATGTTTTTTTTCGCCCAGGGGGGAGAGTCGTAGAGCATATGGAAATGTAAAATAGGAGGTGGGACGTAGAACATGGGAGGTAGGGGTGGGTTCCTCCAGGAGCTTTCCGGCCGACGGCTCTTTCTCGACAGCTCGCTCGTAAACCTTCTTCATGTATTGTCTCTCCTATTTCCTTACGATTTTGGTTTATTACTTGAGAGGACGGTTTTGGTTGCCGCCGTGAGAAGCCGCCCTGTCTTGTTGTGCCGTTTATTGGTGGATGATGGAGTTGCTGCAGCACTGGTTATTAGCAGGAAGCAGCACCATCTAGTTGTTTCGTACAGGTTATATGTTACGTATGGATGTGGACGTTGGAGTTGTTTTATGATATTTTTTTCACGCCTAGGATGCAGCACTGTTTATTGGGTGTTTTGTGGTTATTATGTATCATACATGGATGCAGCATACTTTGATTGTGTCGAAAAGGTTCTGTATAGTGTATCGGTAGGACTCAGCCTCAAGGATGCCACTTTCCACGTTGAAGGGTGCAGCACCAGCTGTGCCACCATCAATGTTGGTATTGTAGGGTGCAGCACTAATTGTGCCGCCGCCAAGGTTTGAGGGTAGGGCGTTTATAGCAGTTGTATGTGTCGTGAAGGTTTTACTAGACATAAACCCCTTTAGTACAGTGATGGTTGTCGGCGTTAGCTGTTGAATGGTAGGCTGATTTCATCACGTTGTCCTTTTCACCTCGCCCGCCTAATGAGGTAGGAGGAGGATGGAAGGCGTTCGTTGAAATGTTTGGGGGGGCATTTTATGTACGTTGCACAGTATTGAAGTTGTAGGGCAGAGGTCGATCGGGCGGTGTTACCTCTCGCCCGGCTGGTGTACGCGCTATTGTATGACATAATGTGTGCGTGATGCTGAGCCAGGGCGGAGAGCATGCTAAGTGTTGAAGTGGGGGGTTCAGGAGGGAGCGTGTCGGGTGTTGAGGCAGCAGCCATGCGGCGTTCTTAGTCCAGACCGGTGTGCGGAGTGTACATACGTTGCACCGTACCTGGACGGAGAGTTAGCTGCGTTTCGGGGTCTTTTTAAGTCCCCCGCTTCTGCCTCTTTCTATGTTGTTCCAGTTGTGTTCCTTTTATTGTTCATCTTTTTTCGTCTTCATTCTTGCAATTTTTTTATGATATGTATGATAGTTTTAGGCTGGGTTGCTACTATATTTTGCAGCGAGGCACCTATTACTATACGTATAATACATGTTACTGTATGTGATTTATATCCTACAAAAGTAAGCGTTGTATGCTTTGCTTCATTTGCCGCCCTTCCACACCGCCCCCCGATTGTTAGCATTGGGTTGCATTTTTGTACTTTGGAACGTTTTGTTGTGGTTTTCTGTTTTGCTTGTCTTCGCTGTTTTGCGTTTGATTTTTCGTGTTGTTTTGTGCTTCATTTCACATTTTGGCTTAGGTTATTTTGTTATTTTTCGCAAATTGGTTTTGTAGCCGAGCGGTAGGACGTGTGTGTTGGATAAGTAGGTTTTGTACGCTCTGTTGTTTTGCCGCCATTCCCAACCGCGTCCCGGCAGTTGGCCGAAAACCAAGCACTGGGCACACATGTAGGTATAATACGTACCAGGTATATCGGCACATGGGTGGGCGCATACGCTATGTGTACTATAGTACTCGTGTCGTAGGTGCACAAGAAGGTGGGGAAGCAGTATGGCAAGGCTCAAGAGCCGTTCTCTCAATTGGTGATCGTGTTGCAAGGAAATAGGAGTAGGGTGGGGCAATTGATGAAGAGAGAAAAGGTGAGAAAGAAGCAAATAGCCACCTGGAAAGGGAGAGGAGATGATTGAGGGCGATGGAATGTAGAGGCAGAGAGCCAAGGGCTGTCAGAATAGAGTGGAGGAGGTAGAAGGTTGGGAGATGGTGGCCGGTGGTCAAGGGAGGGAAGGGCACTCAGCCCCGCGTTGCTCTTGAGAGAACGGGGTGGGTCGATTGATGGGCGAGTGGGCGAGGGAGTGCATGAGCAGGTAAACATATCGTGTTGACACTACGGGAGGGATACTATTCTTGTGCAGACGAGGGAGGGAGTACCTAATAGGAATGAATGTTGACCTTGGGATTGGGGCGGGCGAAGGGCAGCCCTGAAGGAAAGTTCGTATAGGATTAAGTCGTGTGGAGGTGCACATGATACCGTCCGGAAGCGGGAGGCAGGCCTCTTGAAAATGGCTTGAGGACCAGATGAATTATGCTGGTCCATGACCTATCGTCGTAACTGCCATCGTGCGTTGCGTTCTTTGGCAGGGGAAGGTCCCGGGGGGCTCTCCGTGTGATAGACAGCGACACTCGGGAAACTCAGGTAGCATACGCCGTCCAGCTGTCAATTCGCAGAATTCCTCAATCAGACTGTGTCGTAACTCGGACAGCTTCTCTAGTATCCGGTGGTCGGTGGAGTCTTGGTTGGCGTTCTCGTGGGGACTGTTTTCCATTGATGTGTCATGTGTGTTGTCGGGAATGCGATTCATTAGCTGTTGGTTGATATGGATGCTTCTTTGGAACCATTTCCGCGGGGTTTCGCTAGATGGTGGCATTCCCCGCCCTCTGGACTCTCATTTATTTCGGAACATGCCTCAATCAGGCTCTGTCGTTGGCCGGATAGCTACTCTAGTATCCGGTGGTCGGTGAAGTCTTGGTTGGCGTTCTCGTGGGGACTGTTTTCCATGTGTCATGCATGTTGGCGGGAATGGGATTCATTAGTTGTCGGTTGATGTGGATGCTTCTTTGGATTCATTTCCGCGGGGTTTTGCTAGAGGGTGGCGTTCCCCGCCCTCTGGACTTTCATTTCGGAACATGCCTCAATCAGGCTCTGTCGGTAAACGGGTAGCTATTCTAGTATCCGGTGGTCGGTGGAGTCTTGGTTGGCGTTCTCGTGGGGACTGTTTTCCATTGATGTGTCATGCATGTTAGCGGAAATAGGATTCATTAGCTGTTGGTTGATGTGGATGCTTCTGTGGAACCATTTCCGCGGGGTTTCGCTAGAGGGTGGCATCCCCCGCGCTCTGGACTCTCATTTCGGAACATGCCTCGATCAGGCTCTGTCGGTAAACGGGTAGCTATTCTAGTATCCGGTGGTCGGTGGAGTCTCGGTTGGCGTTCTCGTGGGGACTGTTTTTCATTGATGTGTCATGCATGTTTGCGAGATTGGGACTTATCAGTTGTCGGTTGATATGGATACTTCTTTGGATCCATTTCCGCGGGGTTTCGCTAGAGAGTGGCATTCCCCACCCTCTGGACTTTCATTTCGGAACATGCCTCAATCAGGCTCTGTCGGTAAACGGGTAGCTATTCTAGTATCCGGTGGTCGGTGGAGTCTTGGTTGGCGTTCTCGTGGGGACTGTTTTCCATTGATGTGTCATGCATGTTAGCGGAAATAGGATTCATTAGCTGTTGGTTGATGTGGATGCTTCTTTGGAACCATTTCCGCGGGGTTTTGCTAGAGGGTGGCATTGCCCGCCCTCTGGACTCTCATTTCGAAACATGCCTCAATCAGGCTTTGTCGGTAAACGGGTAGCTATTCTAGTATCCGGTGGTCGGTGGAGTCTCGGTTGGCATTCTCGTGGGGACTGTTTTTCATTGATGTGTCATGTGTGTTTGCGAGATTGGGACTTATCAGTTGTCGGTTGATATGGATACTTCTTTGGAACCATTTCCGCGGGGTTTCGGCAGAGGGTGGCATTCCCCGCCCTCTGGACTCTCATTTCGAAACATGCCTCAATCAGGCTCTGTCGGTAAACGGGTAGCTATTCTAGTATCCGGTGGTCGGTGGAGTCTTGGTTGGTGTTCTCGTTGGGGCTGTTTTCCATTGATGTGTCATGCATGTTGGCAAGATTGGGATTCATTAGCTGTTGGTTGATGTGGATGCTTCTTTGGAACCATTTTCGCGGGGTTTCGCTAGAGGGTGGCATTCCCCGCCCTCTGGACTCTCATTTCGGAACATGCCTCAATCAGGCTCTGTCGGTAAACGGGTAGCTATTCTAGTATCCGGTCGTCGGTGGAGTCTTGGTTGGCGTTCTCGTTGGGACTGTTTTCCATTGATGTGTCATGCATGTTGGCAAGATTGGGATTCATTAGCTGTTGGTTGATGTGGATGCTTCTTTGGAACCATTTTCGCGGGGTTTCGCTAGAGGGTGGCATCCCCCGCGCTCTGGACTCTCATTTCGGAACATGCCTCAATCAGGCTCTGTCGGTAAACGGGTAGCTATTCTAGTATCCGGTGGTCGGTGGAGTCTCGGTTGGCGTTCTCGTGGGGACTGTTTTTCATTGATGTGTCATGCATGTTTGCGAGATTGGGACTTATCAGTTGTCGGTTGATATGGATACTTCTTTGGATCCATTTCCGCGGGGTTTCGCTAGAGAGTGGCATTCCCCACCCTCTGGACTTTCATTTCGGAACATGCCTCAATCAGGCTCTGTCGGTAAACGGGTAGCTATTCTAGTATCCGGTAGTCGGTGGAGTCTTGGTTGGTGTTCTCGTTGGAACTGTTTTTCATTGATGCGTCATGTATGTTGGCGGGAATGGGATTCATTAGCTGTCGGTTGATGTGGATGCTTCTCTGGAACCATTTCCGCGGGGTTTCGCTAGAGGGTGGCATCCCCCGCCCTCTGGACTCTCATTTCGGAACATGCCTCAATCAGGCTCTGTCGGTAAACGGGTAGCTATTCTAGTATCCGGTCGTCGGTGGAGTCTTGGTTGGCGTTCTCGTGGGGACTGTTTTCCATTGATGTGTCATGCATGTTGGCGGGAATGGGATTCATTAGCTGTCGGTTGATGTGGATGCTTTTTTGGAACCATTTCCGCGGGGTTCCGCTAGAGGGTGGCATTCCCCGCCCTCTGGACTCTCATTTCGGAACATGCCTCAATCAGGCTCTGTCGGTAAACGGGTAGCTATTCTAGTATCCGGTGGTCGGTGGAGTCTTGGTTGGCGTTCTCGTGGGGACTTCGTTGGGACTGTTTTTCATTGATGTGTCATGTATGTTGTCGGGAATGGGATTCATTAGCTGTCGGTTGATATGGATGCTTCTTTGGAACAATTTCCGCGGGGTTTCGCTAGAGGGTGGCATCCCCCGCCCTCTGGACTCTCATTGAGGAACATGCCTCAATCAGGCTCTGTCGGTAAACGGGTAGCTATTCTAGTATCCGGTGGTCGGTGGAGTCTTGGTTGGCGTTCTCGTGGGGACTTCGTTGGGACTGTTTTTCATTGATGTGTCATGTATGTTGTCGGGAATGGGATTCATTAGCTGTCGGTTGATATGGATGCTTCTTTGGAACAATTTCCGCGGGGTTTCGCTAGAGGGTGGCATTCCCCGCCCTCTGCACTCTCATTTCGGAACATACCTCAATCAGGCTCTGTCGGTAAACGGGTAGCTATTCTAGTATCCGGTGGTCGGTGGAGTCTTGGTTGGTGTTCTCGTTGGGACTGTTTTCCATTGATGTGTCATGCATGTTTGCGGGAATGGGATTTATTAGCTGTCGGTTGATATGGATGCTTCTTTGGAACCATTTTCGCGGGGTTTCGCTAGAGGGTGGCATTCCCCGCCCTCTGCACTCTCATTTCGGAACATACCTCAATCAGGCTCTGTCGGTAAACGGGTAGCTATTCTAGTATCCGGTGGTCGGTGGAGTCTTGGTTGGCGTTCTCGTTGGGACTGTTTTCCATTGATGTGTCATGCATGTTTGCGGGAATGGGATTCATTAGCTGTCGGTTGATATGGATGCTTCTTTGGAACCATTTCCGCGGGGTTTCGCTAGATGGTGGCATCCCCCGCCCTCTGGACTCTCATTTCGGAACATGCCTCAATCAGGCTCTGTCGGTAAACGGGTAGCTATTCTAGTATCCGGTGGTCGGTGGAGTCTTGGTTGGCGTTCTCGTGGGGACTGTTTTCCATTGATGTGTCATGCATGTTGGCGGGAATGGGATTCATTAGCTGTCGGTTGATGTGGATGCTTTTTTGGAACCATTTCCGCGGGGTTCCGCTAGAGGGTGGCATTCCCCGCCCTCTGGACTCTCATTTCGGAACATGCCTCAATCAGGCTCTGTCGGTAAACGGGTAGCTATTCTAGTATCCGGTGGTCGGTGGAGTCTTGGTTGGTGTTCTCGTTGGGGCTGTTTTTCATTGATGTGTCATGCATGTTGGCGGGAATGGGATTCATTAGCTGTCGGTTGATATGGATACTTCTTTGGAACCATTTCCGCGGGGTTTCGCTAGAGGGTGGCATTCCCCGCCCTCTGCACTCTCATTTCGGAACATGCCTCAATCAGGCTCTGTCGGTAAACGGGTAGCTATTCTAGTTTCCGGTGGTCGGTGGAGTCTTGGTTGGCGTTCTCGTGGGGACTGTTTTCCATTAATGTGTCATGCATGTTTGCGGGAATGGGATTCATTAGCTGTCGGTTGATATGGATGCTTCTTTGGAACCATTTCCGCGGGGTTTTGCTAGATGGTGGCATCCCCCGCCCTCTGGACTCTCATTTCGGAACATGCCTCAATCAGGCTCTGTCGGTAAACGGGTAGCTATTCTAGTATCCGGTGGTCGGTGGATTCTTGGTTGGCGTTCTCGTTGGGACTGTTTTTCATTGATGTGTCATGCATGTTGGCGGGAATGGGATTCATTAGCTGCCGGTTGATGTGGATGCTTCTTTGGAACCGTTTCCGCGGGGTTTCGCTAGAGGGTGGCATTTCCCGCCCTCTGGACTCTCATTTCGGAACATACCTCAATCAGGCTCTGTCGGTAAACGGGTAGCTATTCTAGTATCCGGTGGTCGGTGGAGTCTTGGTTGGTGTTCTCGTGGGGACTGTTTTCCATTGATGTGTCATGCATGTTGGCGGGAATGGGATTCATTAGTTGTTGGTTGATATGGATGCTTCTTTGGAACCATTTCCGCGGGGTTTCGCTAGAGGGTGGCATTCCCCGCCCTCTGGACTCTCATTTCGGAACATGCCTCAATCAGGCTCTGTCGGTAAACGGGTAGCTATTCTAGTATCCGGTGGTCGGTGGAGTCTTGGTTGGTGTTCTCGTTGGGACTGTTTTCCATTGATGTGTCATGCATGTTGGCGGGAATGGGATTCATTAGCTGTCGGTTGATATGGATGCTTCTTTGGAACCATTTTCGCGGGGTTTCGCTAGATGGTGGCATTCCCCGCCCTCTGCACTCTCATTTCGGAACATACCTCAATCAGGCTCTGTCGGTAAACGGGTAGCTATTCTAGTATCCGGTGGTCGGTGGAGTCTTGGTTGGCGTTCTCGTGGGGACTGTTTTCCATTGATGTGTCATGCATGTTTGCGGGAATGGGATTCATTAGCTGTCGGTTGATATGGATGCTTCTTTGGAACCATTTTCGCGGGGTTTCGCTAGATGGTGGCATCCCCCGCCCTCTGGACTCTCATTTCGGAACATGCCTCAATCAGGCTCTGTCGGTAAACGGGTAGCTATTCTAGTACCCGGTGGTCGGTGGAGTCTTGGTTGGCGTTCTCGTTGGGACTGTTTTCCATTGATGTGTCATGCATGTTGGCGGGAATGGGATTCATTAGCTGTCGGTTGATATGGATGCTTCTTTGGAACCATTTTCGCGGGGTTTCGCTAGAGGGTGGCATCCCCCGCCCTCTGGACTCTCATTTCGGAACATGCCTCAATCAGGCTCTGTCGGTAAACGGGTAGCTATTCTAGTATCCGGTGGTCGGTGGAGTCTTGGTTGGCGTTCTCGTGGGGACTTCGTTGGGACTGTTTTTCATTGATGTGTCATGCATGTTGGCGGGAATGGGATTCATTATGTGTCGGTTGATATGGATGCTTCTTTGGATCCATTTCCGCGGGGTTTCGCTAGATGGTGGCATTTCCCGCCCTCTAGACTCTCATTTCGGAACATACCTCAATCAGGCTCTGTCGGTAAACGGGTAGCTATTCTAGTATCCGGTGGTCGGTGGAGTCTTGGTTGGCGTTCTCGTGGGGACTGTTTTCCATTGATGTGTCATGCATGTTGGCGGGAATGGGATTCATTAGTTGTTGGTTGATATGGATGCTTCTTTGGAACCATTTCCGCGGGGTTTCGCTAGAGGGTGGCATTCCCCGCCCTCTGGACTCTCATTTCGGAACATGCCTCAATCAGGCTCTGTCGGTAAACGGGTAGCTATTCTAGTATCCGGTGGTCGGTGGAGTCTTGGTTGGTGTTCTCGTTGGGACTGTTTTCCATTGATGTGTCATGCATGTTGGCGGGAATGGGATTCATTAGCTGCCGGTTGATGTGGATGCTTCTTTGGAACCATTTTCGCGGGGTTTCGCTAGATGGTGGCATTCCCCGCCCTCTGCACTCTCATTTCGGAACATACCTCAATCAGGCTCTGTCGGTAAACGGGTAGCTATTCTAGTATCCGGTCGTCGGTGGAGTCTTGGTTGGCGTTCTCGTGGGGACTGTTTTCCATTGATGTGTCATGCATGTTTGCGGGAATGGGACTCATTAGCTGTCGGTTGATGTGGATGCTTCTTTGGAACCATTTCCGCGGGGTTTCGCTAGAGGGTGGCATTCCCCGCGCTCTGGACTCTCATTTCGGAACATGCCCCAATCAGGCTCTGTCGGTAAACGGGTAGCTATTCTAGTATCCGGTGGTCGGTGGAGTCTTGGTTGGTGTCCTTGTGGGAACTGTTTTTCATTGATGTGTCATGTATGTTGGCGGGAATGGGATTCATTAGTTTTTGGTTGATATGGATGCTTCTTTGGATCCATTTCCGCGGTGTTTCGCTAGAAGGTGGCATTCCCCGCCCTCTGGACTCTCATTTCGAAACATGCCTAAATCAGGCTCTGTCGGTAAACGGGTAGCTATTCTAGTATCCGGTGGTCGGTGGAGTCTTGGTTGGTGTTCTCGTGGGGACTGTTTTTCATTGATGTGTCATGTATGTTGGCAAGATTGGGACTTATCAGTTGTCGGTTGATATGGATGCTTCTTTGGAACCATTTCCGCGGGGTTTTGCTAGAGGGTGGCATCCCCCGCCCTCTGGACTCTCATTTCGGAACATGCCTCAATCAGACTCTGTCGGTAAACGGGTAGCTATTCTAGTATCCGGTGGTCGGTGGAGTCTTGGTTGGTGTTCTCGTGGGGACTGTTTTTCATTGATGTGTCATGCATGTTGGCGGGAATGGGATTCATTAGCTGTCGGTTGATGTGGATGCTTCTTTGGAACCATTTCCGCGGGGTTTCGCTAGAGGGTGGCATTCCCCGCCCTCTGGACTTTCATTTCGGAACATACCTCAATCAGGCTCTGTCGGTAAACGGGTAGCTATTCTAGTATCCGGTGGTCGGTGGAGTCTTGGTTGGTGTTCTCGTGGGAACTGTTTTTCATTGATGTGTCATGCATGTTGGCGGGAATGGGATTCATTAGCTGTCGGTTGATGTGGATGCTTCTCTGGAACCATTTCCGCGGGGTTTCGCTAGATGGTGGCATCCCCCGCCCTCTGGACTCTCATTTCGGAACATGCCTCAATCAGGCTCTGTCGGTAAACGGGTAGCTATTCTAGTATCCGGTGGTCGGTGGAGTCTTGGTTGGCGTTCTCGTGGGGACTTTGTGGGTACTGTTTTTCATTGATGTGTCATGTGTGTTGGCGGGAATCGGGTTTGATTAACGATCCCACGTATTGGATTAGCAGTAGGAATAGGATGGTTTGGATTGTTTTTTTCTAACTTAGGTCGCATGCTATTGTACCGGGGTCGCAGGGATCTGATTGGTGAGGGGAGGCGACCAACACCACGTCGGAGTGACAATATTGTCATTTGGCAAATCAATAATATGAGCGCAACAACATCACGGCTGAAGCAGAGCCCAGGATCAGAGTCTTCAGGGGGAACGCCTTCCGTTCGCATGAGCGCAGGCAATCGTTTTATGCACAGCACCCGCAGTACCTACTTCGCCAGCGAACAGAATACACGTTGCCGGTCGCCATCATGGACCCGCATTAGAAAGTTGTTTTCGACTTTCAACCTGTTTCGCCAGCATTGCCTCCCATCCAAGCAACTGCTCATGTTCAACTCTAAACGACGTAAACAATACCAACGCATCGTCAGTGGTGTGCGACTTGCGAAAGCCGTGGCCCCATTAGCCGAAGAGCGTTCAAACGCCTCGTGCGAGAAATGCAGGCACTTTACTGTTTTATCTGGAAATGGCTTCCCGTCAATGGCTCAATTGTCGTGCTGTTCGATCCAATCGGGATAACACGTTTGTTAGCATCTCTGCCCCCTCCAGCATGAGGCATCTGATAACGGAGCCAGTTCGCCTACAGTACAGTCCTGATTATGTGCTGGTAAGGACAGTAGATGTTGCTTGGAAATGCACATGAGAACGGCCTTCGGTGGGAAGGTATGAACAGGTCTCGTGAAACAGGCTCTATTAATAGTAGGCGCGAACACAACTTTCTGATGCTGCCCGACGACGTTTCGTGGCAAATGGCACCGTGGTAATCTAGATGTTAAAGGTCAATAATATTGTGTAACTTCATGGATTCAATCGGCGTCCCCTGTGGAATAGGTGAATCTCATCCCCACTAAAGTCAATGATGCGGGTGCGAATCCTCCCGAGTGGATGCTCGTGTTCGTAAGGACGTTTTCTTGCGCAAAACGTTGACCAGCGGACAGTGCGAGAGCATGAGTTAGCAAAATCTGAGGAAAATCGACGAGCATAAACAGCTCAAAGGTAGGAGCGCTGATCCCTATGCGCGATAAAAACGAAGGCACGTACCGGTGGGGGGGGGAGGGGAAACACCTGTGACCACGGTTTGTCCAGAAGGTCGCCCACGGTAAACCTCTTACGAGTTGAGCTGGACAGCAAACGCTAATGAATAAAACAAAAAAAAAACGGACGGACAAACAAAGACCTTCCAAAGTACAGACCTCAGTTCGCACTGGAAAAAACTCTTAAAGAGGTGTTGCGGGAATAGCTTGCATGATCCGATAAGTTGCGGGAAGGTTTTCCATCCGATAAGTTGGGGGATTGTTTTTCATCCGGCAAAAGTTGCGTGGATTTTTCAATGTTTTGCATCCGATAGCCCCCTCTAATATTCTGCTGTAGCCCGTCTCGGGTCACAACAAGGCGAAGCAGCAAATATACCAACGGATAGGAGCAGCTGTAAGAACTACTAGTAACAACCCCTACTACAAATCTGGACCCGCCTAGTTTTGGCGTTATTTCATCTGTATGTACGAGTATGTGCGAAGCACTCTCGCCACGAAACACCCAACATATCGTAGTAGGCCCCTTTATCGTGTTCGGCCTCCACACAACGGGCTGAATCATGACGTTGTGAAAAACAAGACACGCGCCCTTCTCCCCACCCATCCACCCAATCCCCCGGCCCACCCCCGGCCCACCCACGCACCCACGCACCTTCACACACATACACTCATACAGCAGTGGAGTACCAACCCACATCTACGCCCCAACACAGTACTGGGCCGACAAGTAGGTGTAATCTAAACAAAACGCCGATCGACAACAAGACCAACGCTCTTTTCTTTTGGAACCTTTTCTCGACGAGTGCCTTTTCTTCGTCTTTCAAAAATAAGGCAAACGAAAGCAAGAGGTCGGCAGAAACAAGGCCCACCAAAAAAATGACGGCCTGGGGCACGTGGGTGCGAGGGTGTGTTCTCTCTCCCCGTTCCTCCCACAACGCAACACGCCCGCAGATCAATCAATATATTCATCATCCAAACAATCAATCAATCAACCACCCACTCAACCATTCAAACATCCGACCGACCGACCAGTCAATCAGCCAACCAATAAAACAAACTAATCAATTAATCAAGTATTACTCTTCTCTTCTACACCCTTCTCGCCCTCTTCTTCGAAGGAGACATCCGCACCCCCGCCCCCAACCCTGATTCGCCCGAACCCCAACCCCTCTTTACCCAAAACCCCTCTACCCCCTGTCCACAGGTGCTACTAATGCGTACTTGCTGTCACCCCACCCCCTATAAAAGCCTCCTCTTCCTCCTCCTCCTCGAACGCCCTCGTGTCAAACGTCGGCGGAGCGTCGAACGTAAACCCCCTTGGCGGCAACAGCTCCGCCGACAGCGCCGGAGACATCGCCACCGCCGATACCTCGTCGTAGCTCATGCTGACCTCGCCCCCCTCCGTCCGCCGCGCTACTGGTGGTGCAACAGCCCCCGAGGCCGCTGCTGCGGCTGCAGACCTCTGTGATGATGATGGTGATGGCGATGATGCGGGTGTTACTGCCAGAGCCTGTGCCGACGGATAGGCCGTCGTCGGCGCGTCGTAGTGCGACGAGAATGACGCCGGCGACGCAAAAGACGAAATTGGATACATTGGGGGTGACGACGACGGCAGTTCCGCCGCTACCTGTGACCCCGTCGCCGAAGCGCCCCCTGCATTGCCAGTTCCACCTCCCGCCGCCGCCGGCGCTGCTGCCGTCGCTCCCGCGCCTTGCTGTGTTGGCGTTGGGGTTGCTGGCGTTGATGGTGGCTGCATGGCGGCGAACAAGCCACCCGGGGCGAACCCCACGACCACAGGGGGCGCGGCTGCCGCGGCCGCCACCGCTGTGGGTGTTCCGCCCGACGTTGTGGTTGCAGTCGGTGAGGTTGGCCCTGCTTCCGCCGCAGCCTCTGCGAAAAAAACAAGGAACCCCAAGGTATGCAGGCAGGGAAAAACGATAAATTGGTATCTCGACGACGCGACTGTCGGGATGGAGTTGAAACTAAAGTATTTGATACCTGCTGCGCATGCTTGCTATCACGATTTGGTGGCAGCAAATATACAGTAGTGTTTGTTGTAAGCGTAGACTCTTGTGGTTAGCGCGTACGTAGGATGCAAACAGCAAGCGCACAAGCAAGCAAGGCAAGCAAATAAGCAACCAAGCGAACAAGCGAACAAGCACACTTGCACGCAAGGGAGCAAGCGATCGATCAAGCAAGGAAAGCGCTCGCGTTCAACGAACGCCGCGTACGTACAATATGTGTCTATGTATGGGGCGTTTGGCTTCTGACTTGTCGTGAAGACCAGCAACAGTGCAGCAGCAAATACGTGGTAGTGCCTTAGGCTTTGGCGGATTCTCAAAAGTTTGGAATACGGTACGTAGCATTGTGCCGATGACGCAGGTGCCTATAATGCTTTAAACCCCGCCCTCTCCTCACCGGTTATACGACTTACAGGATACACTTGATAAACGGATGCATTTCCTTCCACAGCTGTCACATTTTGTCCCCCTCAAAAACGGGTGCTATAGTTTCCACGCACAGACTGAGTAACATCACCTTGTTGACCCTGGTACAAGCTACACGGCAGTTCCAAGGGGAGTCGCCGAGCTATATCCTTAATGAGGACACACACCCAGTAATACGCGCGATCGAAGTATCACACACAGCGTGCAAAGATGAGTTTCGACAAAATTTTCGATCTTACAGCTGGAGTGTATTTGTATTTTTACAATATAATGCTCTTGCGTAATGTTAAAAATGCGAGTTTGACATGAAGCAGGGAGGGCATAATGCGGGCGCGCACACAGGATGATGGGGGGCCGTCGACTTTATATTCGGCCTCGGAACCATTAATACGGTATGCATGACATACTTCTGCCGTGCTCGCGAAACACTGCACGAACGATTTTCGGGGCAACATACTTGGAATTGGTGCGGAATAATGTTTTCGATGTGTAGTGAAAATGTTATTCTGGGCGTTCGAGCACGTTGAGACGGGACCCTGGGCAACTTGGCACAGCAAGATCGCAAGCCATGTTCGCAAGACAAGGTCACAAAAGCCCAACAGAGATTACCACTTGTTCGAGATACTATTGGTGTAGGCACACTGTGTTAAGAGACGACGATTGTTCGTACATTGGTTGATAAGGTTTCATTGGCTTAGAGTGATAGTGTTAGGGTTAGGTGTAGATAAAATCAACAGCGTATCCCAGCTGTTTTATTGAATAACTTGTGAGGTACCCTCCAAAAGGCGAGAGATAAAGCTGTTGGTCGTACTTGCACACCCATACGACCGTCCTGTTGACACCTGCTCCTACATCGCCCAGGTTGCGGCTCGGGGTGCGTTTTTTTTGTTTCGTCATCCGCCGGCCCTCACCACACGCAGCTCTGTTTGTCAGCACCTTACCTGAATACCGTGATACGTAAATCTGCCGGACTTTGTTTTTATATTATCGGGACCAACCATCCTTCTCAACAACCGTTCCTCGTACGCGCACCACTCTTTGTAACGATCAATACCTACCAGTTTATCTAGACGAATTGGGGGAGGGAGGGAGGGAGGGAGGGAGGGGGCCGGGGGGGGGGGGAGGGGAGAAAACACGTATCCGTACCCTTGTTTGCCTTAGCCCTGATGCGTCTTTTCTCATTCAGATACATTTTCTTCAGACAGTCGCCCGTCATGTTCAGCTCCGTCGGCCACTTAAGAGCAAGCTGCAAAAACGACGAGCGCGGGGTGGGTGGGAGGGAGGGGGGTGGAGGGGGGAGAGGGGAGGGCAAGGTTTGTGCGCGCGACGGGTGGTATTGTGTTGCTGTATGCGCATTTTTGAATGAACTCGCAATTGATCTCAAACGGTGTTTGTGATACATTCTTTCTTTCAAAGAACGTTGTGAGCCTCTCTTTTGTGACTACGGGCTGCAGCTGTAATCGCCTTCGCCTAACAACCGAGAAACACACTAACACATAGACCAACACCACCAACACACCAGTGACACTAGCACACCAACACCACCAACACCAGCACCACAAGCACCGCAAGCACCAACACCACCAACACCACCAACCACCAACCACCAACACCAACAGAACCAACATTACCACCACCAACGCCGCCAACTTCGCCACCATCACCACCAGCACTACCACCACCCCGCACAGGCCGATTGCGACTGACTGTCGCCGCAAGTGTCCCTGACACCCACTGAGGAGCGAAAACCAAAACGCTACCCATGATTCCTCTAAAGCAAATAACTAACATAGCGCCGTCGGTAGTGGTGGTGGGTGTGAGGTGGAAGCGGCGGATAACTGACCTTATCGTACAAAGACTTGTTTTCGGTCATCGCCTGCTTGGTTCTCAAGCCACTGAGGGAAGCAGGCGCGTGCGCGGGGGCGGGACGGGGGGGGCTGTAATCAGTTTGTGCGTGGCCGTAGTCGTATGACCATAAGCCTCGCATTCCTATCATGCCGGGACGGAGCACGCCGGGTTTTCAACAACCAGCCAGACATTGCTTGCACCAAGCGCGAAGCGCCGTGAGGTGTTCGGTGAGTCGCATGAAGGGTGAGCTGCACTCTTCCAAGAACCGCTCGTAGGACGGACTTCGGCACCTTGTGCCTACTTTCTTGCTTATGGATGACAGCGCCAATGAGTTATACTTTGTTTTCTGGTGTGGCCACTCCATAGACAGCAAAGGGTATTACTATGTAACTGCCTCGTGGGTGCCTTACCACATTCACACTACGTGATGCGATATTTCCCCTTGTTCGGAGTTAGGGTTCTCCACTCCGCACAATACGATCTAACCCGATAACCATCATGGTGACCGCCAAAAAAAAAACGGCACCCTGGTGGTCTAGCTCACGCAGTGATTGGCATGTTGTACAGCGTTGTTGCCAACCAACGCCAACCCCAATATACATATAATGCTTTACAGCGTCGGTGCCAACCGCGGCCAACTATTATATATATATATTAAGGGGCGGGGGGGGGGGGGGGAGGGGGGAGGGCGTCAGGTGCATCGGGTAGCGTTGAGGAAAAAGCATTGGAATCAACTCCTTCATCGCAGGTTATACACACAGCTACAGCAGTAGACTGTCGTATGAGCAAGATGGTGCAAGAGAAGAATTTATTCTACTGTTAGCGTTTTACATTTGATACCCAGGTATGGTATACGATAGCAAGGTGTGATGTATGATGCCCGTGTGTAATCATGATACCCGGCTATGCTAGAAGGTACCCGAATAACATACATAATATACCAGGGCACCACACATGATACCAACGCACCAGTATAACACATGACACCGGGGTGTGATACATGATGTCAGCGTAAGACTACACCAGAGGGAATGGTGTATGGTACCAGGGCATGACGTATCATATATCATACCGAGTTTAGCGAGTGCGCTGCAGCAGTGCACCATGCCATGCCATGCCATCGATCTTCAAAATACCTCTCACGATTCTTTCCGTTTCTTTTACCTCTAACCTTCCGTTCCCATTGAAGCGCCTCTACTCGTTCCGGTGCCAAAGCGCGGGGGCGTACTTTATGACCTATACTGTCCTGGCTGGAGAGCCTCCTCGACTCAGAAACTACCCAACACCTTCTGGGCCCCATTCGTTCTTCGTGATTGCATCCATTTTATGCGCAGGTCGTAGGAGTGTCCGCCGGATTGCACGCACAAATGTATATCAAAAGTCGGTTTTTGGCTGAGGTGTGTAGAGTTCCTCACGGACACTGGCTGGACGTGCTGGATGCCGATGGGTAGCAACAACGGTGTAATGTGGACAACATACACATACAGGCACAGATGCACACACACCTTTCGTTAGGAGCCTGAGTGGGGAAGAGGGAGGGGAGGGAGGGCAAGGCAAGGTATGGCAAGGCAAGGTATGGCAAGGCAAGGCAAGGCAAGGCAAGGCAAGGCAAGGCAAGGCAAGGCAAGGCAAGGTAGCGCTCACCCGTACTCGTTGACACTCCACGCCTCGAACGCCCGCAGCATTTCGTGCAGGTGTTCTCGCAGGCTGTTGGTCCAGGTGAAGGGGGGGGAGAGGGGCTCTCCGCCCGACCTCAGCTGCGCCAAGTTTTCGTCCACCTGGGGAGGCGCGGCGCGGTCGAGGTCAGCGTCAGTGTATATCGTAAAAAATCAATGACAATCGACGAGCACTGGGAACACTCAACCGTATCATATGTGCGATAAAACGAAAGCAAGTACAGGGTGGGGGCAAGAGAATACAGCTGTGACCACGGCTTGTCCAGAAGGTCGTCGAGAGTAAAACCTCCTGCGAGTTCGGGCTGGAAAGCAAAGGCAAAGCAACAAAGACATGCAAACCTTTTCCTCGAAGACGACCCTAAGAGCCCCGAACTCCTTATAGAGACGGCTGCTCTCCACCCGGTCGTCCTCTTCCTTAAAAGCCCCAAGGATAGCCTGGCGTTGTGCACACACAAACGGAATGGATCAGTCTATAAAATCGGGTAGTAGCGGGATAATGAATCGGAGGTACCCCCCACCCCTGCTGTGACATCGATAACAAACACAATCGCCCGCACCCCGACACACAGAGACGCGCACACATACACACCCAGACATGCACAGACGCACGCAGATCCACCACAAAAAGAACACAGTCACACGTACGCACAGGTAAACAGAAACACACAAGACACACAGACAGCGTAGACAGACTCACACATAGACACACACAACGCACACACCGACACACACACCTTAACCGCTCCCTGCGACTGGCCGTAGACGGTCGACAGCCGTTCCAGATAGGGGAGTCTGCTGTGAGCGTCCGACACAGACCGTCGCACCATGCCGTCCAGCGTCCGCATCAACTGCAGCACGCGATCAGTATGCTCGCCGCCGGGTCGGCCGCTTTCGATCCAGGCCCTGGCGTCTACGCAAATCGTTACAGAGGAAGGGAGGGAGGGAGGGAGGGACGGGGGGAGGGAGGGAGGGACGGGGGGAGGGGAGGGACGGGGGGGGGTTGGTGGCGGCTGGTGCTGTCTACAACCTTGGAGGCATCCCTATGAAGGCGTACGATCGCAGTTTGGACTAGCGGGAGCAGGAGTGGGGGGTCGAGGGGGCGGTGGTATCGGTCGGCGGAGCGTACTAGGCATGGGGCATCCCTGTTAAATAGGTGCCGGGGTTGTTTAGCCATGAATACGCATCATCTTGTTCCCAGATGCTATTACGTGATACAGCACGACAGTAGACTACACTCGTAGCCAACTCGCTCAGCTTAACGAAGAAAGGAACGAAAAGCTTCACAAAAAAAGAAGGAAGGGATTGATCAATCGCGCCTACCGCACATTCAACACAGCTGCGCACCTTGCTCGAAACGAACCAGCGCGGCCTCGTGCGTCTGATTCCAAGCCGCCGTAGCCGGCGTCGCCGACGACGCCACCACCGTTGGCGTCGACACGCCTCCTCCCCCCTCGCCACCACTGCCACTGCCCCCGCCCCCACCACCCTGAACTCCGTCAGAAGTCCCCAGTTCTACGATTTTAGTATCGACAATCACGCCACCTCCGGAAATTACGGGAGTCACGGACTGTTTAGACAACACACCCGCTAGGCCCAAGACCGCGCCACCACCCTGCTGCGGCACGACAGGTCTATGCGCACCGAATTCAGCGGTGGCGGTGGCAGCAGCGGCACTACCACTAGCGTTACCGCTAGCGTTAGTTTTAACGTTGGGGGTAGCTACGGTTCCGGCCCCTCCAGCACTAGCTGCGCTAGCCGCGGGTGCTATCCAACCCGTAACATTGACCTCGCTTTCGTCATTGCTTGCAGCGGCGGTCGAGGCTATGGAACCATCGGCGGAATCGGAGAAGAGGGTCTGTCCGGTCGCCACGGACAGCGCAGCGTTGGAGGCGCCGGCAGGGTTGACCTTGTTGAGCTTTGGACTTCCTTTTCTTCCGGCCGCGGCCACCGCCACCTCGGCGGGAACCTTTTTGTGTTTTTTCTTTGGTGGGCCCGAGGATGTTTTTCCGGACTCGTTTGGAGGTGCAGATTTTGGCTTTCGGGGGTTGTGGTCGTGATTAAGGAGTAGGTGAGGAGGAGTAGGAGATAGAGAAGGAAATGACAGGTAGAAGGACAAAAAGGGACAGAGAGAAAAAATGAGAGAGAGGGAGGGACAAATATGTATTGAGGGGGAGGGGGAGGGGGCGTGTGAGGGCGAAGAGAGAGAATGAAGGGAGAGAGCGAAGGGAGAGAGAGAAGGGAGAGAGAGAACGTCGAAAGGGATGGGAGAGAGGAAAGAGAGAGAGGGGAGGAAAAGAGGGGGAGAGAAGGAGAGAAAGGAAGGGGGGGAGGTAGAGAGAACTACATGTCAGAGACAGACAGCGGCAAATTGATACAAATAGAACGAGAGAGCCAAGTGCGTAAAGGGGAAGCGGTAGCGCAAGAGTTCTAAACGTCGTCCTATCATGTCGTGCCTGCAGCAGGATTAACACCCCCCCACACTTTCCCTCCCCGCCTACACACAGCACGTTAGGGCGCACCGTACATGCAATGGTGCGGTCAGCATCCATGGCGCGGGTCCTTCATGTCCAACGGCGGAGACAAAAAGCGTCGAAGACGGCCCCAGACAAAACCTCTAGCCTACTTAAACAATACCAGGCCCCTAACATGTGTAACCACATAGATTGTACGTAAACCGTACCGTACCTACCTGTCAGTACAAACACTATACCTCACCTACGTAAAAAGTACCCGAACTAACCCTTCGGTCTTTGCCCTGCCGCCATGACTGAAAAGCTCACCTTTTTCTTTTTGCGAACGGCAACGTCGCCATCCGCTCCCGCTCCCGTCCCCGGTCCCATCCCACCAGAACCTGCCCCCTCGCTCTCTCCACCGCCGCCGCCGCCACCGATGGTCTGCTGCCCCGAAGCGTCGCTGCCAGCTGATCCGACCGTCGCGACGGATCCCTGGTTCGCAAAGAACCCTGAGTGGACTGTTTGTGCTTTGCTCGAAGCCTCCTGCTCGCCGTCACCATCGCAAGCCCCCCGAGGGGAAATTATAGGGTTACATAGGAAGGGGAGGGGAAAGAGAAGAGGGAGGGGGAAGGAGAGGGGTAAAGGGTAGGGGAAAGGGAAAGGGAAGGGGAGAGGGAAGTGTGACGCTCACGCGGGTCAGCTCCATCGAGGAAAAAACACTAAATTCACCTCTGCCCCCCCCGCCCCCCCCTCCCTCCTCCCTTACCGCCAAAAAATCACTCAAATCACCTCCCCATCACCATCCGCTGACCCAAGCACCACCCACCCACCTCCCACCCACCTTGGCGTAGTACGCCTTCTCCAACTCAGAGTCATCGATGAAGTCGTCTTCGTAGTCAAAGCTATGCCTCCGCACCACCTTCTTCCTGCTCTTCCCCTTGCTCTTTCCAGCTGCCCCACCACCATCGGCGCCGCCACCACCGCCACCACCATCGCCGCCTTCACCGCCCACGCCGTCGACCCCGCTGCCCCCGTTGTCGTCGCTGCTTTCCGCCTCACTCTCGTCGCTGCTGCTATCCGACGAGCTCGTGAACATGCCGGACCCGCCTCCGCCGTGCTGGAGTTCCAGACGCTCGATGAGCCCCATCCACCCACGGGTTCGACTCTCCTTAGAGATCTCTCCGGCACCGCCCCGTTGCTGCACGTCCGTTGCTTCCGGGCCCATCGCTGCTGCTCCTGTCGCTCCCGCCCCCATGGAGCCGGTCGTTTCGGCACCGGTGGCAGATGCCACTCCTGCCGCCGCCCCCACCTCCGCCCCCGCCGGAAGACCACTGCTTCCCGCACCCCTGCTACCCGCTACTGCTTCTACAGCCATCATTGATCCATTGGCTGTGGCCGCGCCCGCCGCTGGTCCATCTCCAGCGGCGCTCCCCCCCATCACGCCGCCTGGGTCAACACCAGCCCCGGCCGAAACAACACCGAACGCTGCTTCTCCCGAGGCCAATCCGGCTGTTGTTGCTGTTGCTGAAAAAGAAGGGGAGGCCTCTGAGTTTGGCAATATACCGCCGCCAGCCCTGCTCGAAGCAGTAGCAGCAGTATCTTGGCTCGTCGCGGAGAATGCAACGCCTTCGGTGTTGGTGCGGTTGGTTTTGACGGCGTCTGTGGCTGAATTTTTTAATTTCCGCCTGGGGCCGTCGGCCTCGCGTATCAAGCTTTTCACGCTCACCCCGGTGGGGTGAGCCGCGCAGTTGATGTAAAATCTTTTCGGTGGGCGGAGGGGGGAGGGAGGCAGGGAGGGGGGAAGAGAGGGAGGGAAGGAGCTCGGTGCAATTGGTTCCACTTTCGGAATACCGTGGATGCCAAGCAGGACTCATCAGGATTGACCTGACTTCGGTACTAACTCCAAAATTGCTCGAAGAGCACGACCGTACCCCACCACTCCTACTTGCCACAACAATACGAGGAGAGGGGGGCGTGGTCGGGAAGACCAGAGAAGCATGACACCAACTCCAGCATACGGGCAACGGTACCGCCGTCGGCCCTAACGGACGACCTCGAACCGCAAACCTCGTTCCGTGCCCGCACGCGTACGCCTCCAACCTGTACCAGTTCACCCTCATGCCCCTCAAAACGCGCATCAACCTTGTGGGCGCGTTGCCATGGCATGCATCCCAACTGCATGATGTTCGCGTAAAACGCGACGTCACCCCGCCGCATGTCATGCACGGAGCGTGCCACCCCAGAATCAGCGGCAACTTATCGTCCGACGGTGACACCGGACAATAACTCCGACATAAACCCAGCCACAACATCCTTCACCCCTAGACCCCATGGGGGACGAGACTTCTTCCCCGTTAAAAAAATGAACAAGACAGGTAGGCGAACGCGACGGGGAGTACCCGCCGTCACGTGGGACCGTAGACACACACGTCCACACCCCCATCTCCACCCCCATACACGAATACACACTGACACACCACCAACTGCTGTCTGTCCGCATGCAACATCGAGGCAATGCCCTTTTTCAACTTTCAAGGGCAGTCATGCCCCAGCAAAGGATAAGCCCGGTCCATGGCAACAAAGGGGTAGTTCAGCCCAACGCCAACACCAAAGGACAGTCCAGGTCTCTGGTGAGTTGAAGGCGCATACTGGTATGCACGAGTAGTGTTTGGGGGGAGTAGATTCGTAGACTGAGCTCCCAAGTAGTGTTTGGGGGCTGCATTGCTCAAGTTCGTTCTTTGGGTACGCTGTACCTTATGCAGACAGACAGACAGAGAGACAGACCGTACAATATGCAGTAGTAGCGTGTGAGGTGTGTTCATTTTAGCGCTCATACGTGTGTTCTTCGCATTAAAATGATATTAGCACCCATCTACATCCAGCGCAACCTGTGTCCGTGCCGATGCCTCCTATAGAGACGACCTCTCTCTGTAGTCACAAACTACAAGCCAGAAATACACATTGCAAATACGGCAAGGTGATTTGGCCATGCAACGCCAACCGCAATGAATACGAGGGCAAAACATAGGCAAGCCAGCCGAGGGCTATTTGCAAGGAAGAAATAAATAAAGGAACAAGAAAGAAAACAATGCAAAAGGAACAAAATGGAGAGAAAATGGGAAACACGAACGCAGGGGGGAGGGAAGAGGTACCCAGGAAGAACAAACGATGAGTGAAACAAGACAGCACGACAAAAACGAAAACAAAGCAAACAAACAGTCAGCCAGCAACTTTTAATCAGATATTCATAGCAACGAAGCGGATGACACCGTCCAACCAACGTTGGGCGTAGCAACCATACTGGGTTCCGATTGCATCTATTTACTAAACTGTAGGAGTAGGAGCACTGCCGCATATCACTTACCAGATACTGATTACTGTTTCCGACGAGCGGTGCCCATACCGCCATCATCACATCATCACCCCCGTCGTACCCAATATTCATACTACCACGAAGCCTAATAATTAGCGAGCAAAAACGACGCAACAAAGCAGATGGCGCCCGCCACTCCGCCGGATTCGGGGCAGCACCCAAACTGGGTTCCGAACGCAACTACTACTTGTATTAATAGAAGGTTAGGAGCATTGCTGCTTGGTCTGTCCTCTACGTACTCGTACTGCTGTGTCTACGACGGCGGTGTCCATACCGATATCATCGCCTAGATAACCCTCAAGGGTGCCCAAAAGGAGACAGAAAGGGCAAAGCCAAAGGGAAAAAAGCGAGGAAGAGACAAAAGGGATGAAAGGGAAAATGGGTTCAGGAAGAGAACCAGTATACCAGCGTGTGTTCCAGTGTGTACCGCAGTATCGGCCGAGGGATGGGAGCAGGTAATGAAACACCAGGAGGGTACAAGTAAATAAACAAAAAGCATGTGATGGATGAGCTCCCAACAGCCACACTATACACTACGTAGGCTGTTAGGCTCTTCGTCGCGAGAAGTCGTACCTGGTATTGAACAAGATGTGCGTTGCATGCACATTGCTGTGTAGTGCACTTGGCGGCACACGCGGGCAAAGTTAGCCTCGCCGCCGCGAGACTATTAATAGGGTAGGGAAAAAGGCTGTCACCCATCGCCAATGCCTTGCATCTTATCAAAGAGCTTGCAGCTGGCAGCTACTAATTACTGTCCGTACAACTGAAATTGAGGTGCTACGAGTCGTACCGTGGTACCTGCCACGTGCATAAACGAACTGCTGTCGATCGACAGGGAGCCCTAAAAGAAGGCCTCAAACTGAGCATACGTTGTGCTACACGATACCACTGTTGTATGCTGTACCCTGAACAAACTCAATCCGACTCCCGAAGGGTTGCTTCCACTCTGCTCTCAGAGGGATGCTCGCATCCATTTGTTGGAGTTTTTTCGCTGACTGGACGCGCTCCACAGAATCAGCTACAACAGGAAGTAGCTAGGAGCGACGGCGCGGGTTGAGCTTACCTGTACCACCGGGAAGGGGTACCGGCCGATACCACAGCTTGGCTAGGTCCCGGCATCATTATGGTCCAGCCGTCTTCCAGTGCTCCAATGTTCTAATGTCCAATGGCTTGTTGATCTCTCTTGTAGGCTCTCCGCAATTTCCAGGCAAATTCGAATTCAACTTTAAATCGTAGAGGCAGGGCAGAAAAATCGACGATTCGAGACAGAAACGCCGGCAGGGCGTACGTAGTATGTAGCTTGTCAACTCAGCAATGCAAGCTTTTACGTTCCCTGGGGAGAGCGGCCTGATCCCGAAAAAACCGTCGTCGCCACCTCTGAAGGCAGCTAAACAGTTCTAACGAGAGTAGTGCCCTCAACCTCGCACAAAGCAAAGTGCTGCACAGAGAGGGCATGTGGGGAAATTTTTAAAGGTTTCAATACCGGTCGGAAGCATGTTTATACCGGACCCTTTCCCATATCATCCCCAGCTACCTTGGTGCCTCGGCGGCAGCGTGGGCAGCAATCCACGCGCCATGCATGCTCATGGTGGACCAGGCGGTGGCAGGGGGCAGGAAGATCCACACCCCTCAAACCAAATATCACCTGCTCCTCCGCAGGTGCTGTTCTTTGGCGAGTTCAGCCATAAGCTAGCTCCTGGTCAACGACCGACGGAGGGCGGCGAGGTGGACGAGGTGCGTGCAGCATAAGCAACAAGCCGAGATTTGATTGCATAGGGGAGACACTATGATAAGGGGCGGGGACGATTGGTGCAAAGTCTTGCTTGTCTTGACATTTGTGCTATGCGCGGTGTATGTTGTCATGGTGGATCGAGCGTATTAGGCGCCCGAATCGTTGGGTTGGTGTGCGGTGCAGACAGCTGCTGTAATAGCGGATGGAGAGAGGGTCGGTGTGGATACGAAAGGATCTCGCGACACGAAGGTTGCAAATATTGGAAGGTTGTGCACTTCGCACTGCTTGTTGCTGTGCTGCGGTCTACCAGGTACCAGGTAAATGTCTTAAGTCTGCGTAAATACAGATGCACCTTGTGAGGGGCACCTATCTGTCTCCTTGATATGGCACGGGTACTCATATCGTAAGGTACTTCTGCTGCTGCGCTACGATGTGGTCGTGTCATGCCGACCGCCGTGAAGATAAACCACATCAATGATAAACTACCACCGCTGCGGTGCTTCGCGTCCCAGTTCCTGTGGTATATACCATGCGTGGCACCACATCAGTTTGCACGATGAGCTCGGACGTTGGGTGTCGGAGTAGCTGTGAAGCAGGAAGGGGTCTGCAATGAAATGATAAACGCGGTATTATACAAATACTTCGAAGTATACGCATATGCGGCATGCACTGCTTCGTGTGCGCATCACAACTCCTATTCAGAAATGAAAAGGCCGACAGTGATCTGACGGGCATATTTTTTTGTCACATTCCCAACTTGATATTCCTGGTTGCTGGCGGGGATAAGGGGGCATGGCTATTTTTTACAGGTCACATAAGAGCATACAAGGTAATGGAGCATTATTGGTACTCGTATCATATCATAATACCTTGTAGATGGCATAATTGTCAAAAACCGAGCATAAAACAGCTGACACAATCGGCGAAAAAACGAGACGAGAACCAAAGGCCTACTTTGGCAGTTAGGCCATTTCTTATACGGTCGGATTCCGCCAGTCGAAAACGGCCCTTTTCGACTGGACTTTTTTTCATCTGGAATCTTCTGGCCCTTCTTATCGTCAGTCGAGTCGATTTCATAGTTTTTGTGCTCTTCCTAGAGGCGGTTGGTGTGAGGGAGTACTGCTGTACAGCAGTCCAAATCGGTTGGCAGCTCTGTGCTTCGCGCTTTCTCCACGAGCAACGGCTCGACGAACCCTCGTCCCAGCGAGTTGGTGGCTCTGGGCTCAGCCGAAAGCCGCAAAAGCTACGTTCGTGGAGTTGCACTCAGCCGAGAGCCGCCGAAGCTACAGCAGGCGCAGCCGTTGTTGGCAGCATGGGACATACCGCGCGCTGCTGCCGTCGTGTGATACACGCTGCTGGCGAGCGGAACTAGGAATGCGCCACGCTGACTTGCTGCGAGAAGCAACGGCAGTGATAGCCACGCCAGCGTCAGCGCCTTGTATGATACTGCAGTGTGGTACCTGGTGTGGGTGCGTGGCCGTGTGGCTGTGTGGCTGTGTGTTTGGTGGTGGGATGAACGATGCGATCGGTTCAAAAAACAGGTGTAAAACTTTTTCGACTGAGTTTTTCGACTGGATCCGCCAGTCGGAATTCTCAGTCAAAAAAAGTTGAGTCGAAAACGCCCTTTTTCGACTGTGTAGGAAAGCCCGATTGGGGCTTCAGTCGAAAAAGGCCGTTTTCGACTGACAAATCTGACTGTATAAAGAATGGCCTCAGGTGCCGTTTTGAAAACACTGCTGTTGGAGCATGAGTCATAAAGAGCGCTTTTTAACTGAACGACTGCTTGAGGAATAAAATTGCGCGGAAGCATGTGTTTTTCTGCATATACCTAAGGCTGTATATTGTGCACATGCCTCTCAGGTCAAATTCCGGGAGGCTGTGGTGGCGAGGATCATCCATGTCGTCCCCGTGGGAGAGTCTCCTACGCAGGTTGCCCTGCCGCCCACGTTTAGAGGCATTACTCAAACGGAATCCTTTCAGCTGGAGGTGCGTTGCTACCGGCTGTGCGTCACGAGCGGAGGCGCTGGGGAGCGCGGGGTTTGCTCTCCCTCGGCTTTGTGGTGTTTCGTTTTTTTCTCTTCAGCGTTTAAAGTTTCGAGAGCGTGCGCCGTGTGCCGTTAGACTTCAGTATCCACCCGTAACGGTAATTTTCCCGTTTTTTTTTTCTTACGTGTGTTTTGGGAGGTGGGTGTCGCTCGCCTAAATTGGCGCGACCCCGACATCAATCGCTTCTCTCTGTTGCCAAACGGCTGAGGTAGTGATATAGGGGGCAACGTGCTGCACTAATCCGTCGTTGGTTCGAAGACACGTTTAGCAATGCTACCCATAGTATCGTAGTCTCCATTTTTCCGCGGACGACGCACCATTACTGCTGTACTGCTTGGTTTTGTCTTGAAATTGCTTTCTTATTTCATCCCGGGTGCATAACCCGAATCGGAATGAAAATGAGTGGGATCCACAATGGTAAGGCTCTTGTGTGCCGCGCGCAGGTGTTCTGCAAGGACCTGAACAAACTGCAGTCGGGCTTCTTCGAACGGCTGATGCCCACGGCCACCGTGTCCGGAGGCGCGGTGTACACGATGCCTCAGGACATCATCACGAACCATCTCGTCATTCGCGGCTCCTTCCAGGTATGTACGAGTCCAACAGTAGTCTCGAAGAATGTTATTATTAACATACCAGTAGTATGATAACGTAGCAAGTTTGTGGGTGATCAGACGGTGCAATGGTGATCGATGACGCGTCAGCGCTACCCGTTTTCGAGACGTGAACCGTTTTTTCTTCCCGAATCGGCACCGACACTGAAACCGACACTGAAACCGACACCGACCCGACACGGACACTGATTCGGATACCGATTTGGACGCTGATTCGGAGACCGTCGCGAACCCCGACACCGACACGACAACGACCCCTCAGTCCAGAAGCTTTGCCGAACGAAGAAGCAATCGGACGCCCATCACTGCTGTAGTCGGTTCTTCACATGCAAAGCTTCGCCTGTCTGAGTATCGGCAAAAACTCACACTTGAGTCGTCCGACGGTGTGTGATGCAGCACACATCACATGTCCCCTCCAGCGTGTATTCCAGTCGATACCGCCCGAAGTAGATGTTTTTGAGAGGAGGGCCGTCGACACGTTCGGCTTGAGGTTGCCCCTCGCCTCGTCGCCACCGCCGCCGCAGTTGGTTCCGCCCTATTACTCAAAGACAGCCCAAGCACTACCTCGGTATATACACGTCGATGCTGCAAATTGGTCTAGTCAGCTAAAAGTGTATCACATTTCACGAACAAACAGCTATGAATCCTCCCGAGGTAAACTACGATACTGTATCACACCGCACCCCTCGCTTTGCCCTTGTTTTTGCCCACACCCTTGTCTTGCCGCCCTCTCTTTGTACTGCCACCTTCTTTTTGCGCAGAGTATGTCGGTGGTGATCAGCGGCACGGTCATCCCGCGCACGTCCCTTTCCCCCGCCGCTGCCGAGGCGCTTACGTCGTCGACCGACAAGCCGACCCTGGCCGCCCCATCCCCGCCGCCGTCAGAGCTGGTCCCCCCACCGCCTCCTCCACGACCTCGCCCTTCACCGCCAACAAACCTTGCCCAACCGGTCGCGCCGGCGGACTCGCCGGCGCCGCCTCCACCCCCGACGAGACGTCCGTTGCCAACAGCACAACCCCCTACGCCGGCACCTGCGCGCCGTGGTGGGCGTGGCGGCAGCGCCAGCGCTAGCGGTGGTGGTGTTGCGCAGCACGGAGCTACCGCCGCGGCGCGTGCACCGGGCGTTAAAGGTGCGAGGACGGCCCCGAAGCATTCCGTGCCGTCTTCTCCGGCGTCATCGTCGCTGAGATTACCCGCCGCGGCAACGACGGCGGCGGCGAAGGGGAAGGCGGCCGCGCCCGGATCTCCTCGTCCGCCCCCTCCTCCCTCCATTCCCCCGAAGGAATCCTCGCTTCCGAAGGCGTGGGCGCTCCTTGCCCTGCCGTCTATCAAGACGACGACCGAGGCCGCGGCGACAGCGGCCACGCCGGCGGCGTCGGGGGCGGGAGGCGGGGCAGGGGAAAAACCAGGCGGGATGTCCGTCGCCGACCTGGCACCGTACGGGGAAGCCGACCTGGCGACGGCCCTTACTGTTCGGCCGGAGAGGCTGCAGCGGTCCGCCGCCGAGGCCGACCCCTTCGACGATCGCTTTCTGGTGCGGACGGACGCGGCGCGGAGGGTGGGTGACGCCGTGGAGCGACTAGTGGGCCTCGCAGACGAAGGGGACTCGGCGGGGGGGAAGGACTCGGAGGTGCGTGGGTCTCTTGCTGTCGGTAAAAATTGAGTGGTAAATGCCCCGGAGCGAGACGTGGAATACGGACGCGCTCTGCGTGTGTGTGTTTTTCGGTGGCGCTAGTGTTTTGGTGTGGTGCGCACGCCGGAAAAAACTCGGGTCGGTTGCAGAAACGGTTTGATGCCAAGGTTGATCCTCGCTCTCGGTCTCAATCTCTCCTTTTCTCAATCACAAAACATATCGTTTTTTGGTTTGTCTCTCTTTTTCCTCGTCTCTATTTGTTTCTCGAACACTCTCGACGCCCGTCCACAGGTCAAGGCGCTCGAGGCAACTGCCGACTGTGTCGAGGCCTGCTTCCGTCGGGTGCCGTCGTCGTCACCAGCGGTGAAGGAAAAGGAGCAGGAGGAGGGGAAGAAGCAAAGCGACAACATCAAAAAGGAGCAAGATGGGCGGGACGAACACGAGCAGGAGCAGCGGGTGGGAAAGAACGCCGTTATGGCGGCCGCGACGACGGCGACCGTGATTCCCAGCAGTGAGGCATTCAACGAAGATATTTCGTGGCGCCTGGCGACCGCCGTCATGCGCTCTCTCCGCTTCTTCCGCTCCGCCGCGGCGGGGACGGGTGCGGCCTCCGTTCCCGGGGAGGGGACCAGCCAGCACACGCCAGCGGTGGCGGTGCTGGCGGACGGAACCGTCACTGTCGACGACGGGCCGCGCCAAATCGCCCTGGCCGGATTGAGGCTCGCGGGGGCGGTGGCGACGGCGCCGGGGCCCGCGCGCGCGCTCCTGGCCGCGGGGGGGTTCCACGTGCTGTGGCGCTTGCCGCTAGACCCGGCGGCCACGCCGGCCGGGGTGGCACTTGCGCTGGGTGCGCTGTGCCAAGGGGTGCGGCACGCGGACGTGCTTAGCGTGTTCTTGACGCGGTCGGATAGCGACGGGGCGGAGAACTCGCTGGAGGAAGAGGTGGAGGCGGGCGGCGCTGGGTTGGGGTTGGCCAGGATGGGCGGTTACGAGGCTTGCGCGTCGGTGCTTTCTCGCCAGGTGAGAACGGGAGGGTAAAAAGCGGGGGGGGGGAGAGAGATAGACGGGGAGGGAGGAGGCGGGGAATCGCTCCTTTCGAGGCTTTGTTGCTAGCTACTGGGGCCAAGGATTTGTGCTGAGACCGGTGACAGTGGAAGGCCAGAAGTTTGAAATTCCCGAAGATTCCAGCCAAACTTTGCCTGAACGGTCGCCTATGGACCCAATTTGGTAGAAATATTTTTTGAAACTTTTCAGAATTCCGGGAAAAAACGAATTCTCACGGCGATCTTGGCCAACATCGGCCTGAAAATTTCTCAAGCAGATCTTGGATTAGACGCGGCGCAATTTCATGTTCTCCACACACTTCGTTCGACAAAATCAACGACAGCGTCGTGAACTCTGAACGTGGCGAGCTCGTTAGGGGCTTCGCCCCCCCCATGGTGTAGAGCGCTCACTCTACGGCCGGTAATTTTGTGGCGGGCGCCGATCAGGCTTCTGTTAAAAACACATTTGGCGGCTGGTGTGTAGAACACTGAGACAACACTCTCTATCGTCTCCCAACGGGCGAAAAACAGAATTTTGAGAGGATGTGACGGAAGACCACAGGACAACACAAGCAACCTCTCACGCCCTAGGGCATGGATCGAAATAAACTCTTCAGCGCTGTCACCTACACTCATGTGGCCTTGTCCGGAACAAAGAGGAGTGACCATGGGTTGTCTCTATCTCGAGATCGAAGGTCAATCGTGTTTGATGGGCGGTGTTGATCAAAGCTTAATGAAAAATGGACAAATTGACGTTTTGAGCCGCATGACCCAAGAAAGAGCCAGAAAAAAAACATTCTAGTCATATTTTCCCCATGGCGACGTTACCCGCAATATTTCAGCAAATAACCCCCAAAAAAAGTTTGTAAACTTTTTGGCCAAACTATCGGCTTTCCATTGTCATAGGCCTGACTCCTCCTTTGGTTTGAATATTTTAAGATTATTTACTGGGACCCGCGTGACCAGGGCGTTGACGGAATCAAACGTTGGCTACGTACGCCTCTCCAGATGGCCAAGAGCAATCGGGTATGTTCCACTCTGGGTTGAGTAAAACGAAACGGATCCATTCGAGCCCGAACCAAGCCCAACCAAAGCAGACCAAATAAAACGTGACGACATAAAATCAAACGAGACAACACGGCACGAAACTAAACAGGTGGCACGAAACGAAGCTTAACACACGAAATCAACCGAAACCTGTTTTCGTGCGCGTTCGGCCGGGTTCTGTCTGGATGGGGACTCTTGTGTAGGTGGCGCACCCTGCCGCCCTCTCTCGAGGGCGCTCGATCATGCAGTACGTGGCACTAGTTGAGTGCCTACAGCTCGTCCGAAAGCTCGCGGCGAAAGCAGGGGCGGTGGTAGCAGCGGTGGCAGCGGCAGCAGCGGCGCCGGCGGCGCCGGGCAAGATGGCGAGCACCGCGGAGAGTGGTGGCGTCACGGTGGCAGCTGGCCCCGAGGCAGTGAGAGGCATGGAGGACCTTGCGCACGCGCTTGGCGCCCTGGAGGCGCTGCTTTCAGAAGGGGCGGGCGACACCTCTGCCTCAGGTGAGAGGGTTGCATGAAACAAGCGAGGGATATTTGGGCCGTGGGGGAGGGTTCGGTGGAATTGCTGTCGAGTTGCCGTAAGTAGCTGCTACAGTAGTAGGCAAAAATTGTTGCAGAGCGTGGATGTGAATGTGATGTTTTGTTATTTTTTCTTGCGCTCTATGGCTCCCGCCAACGCTGTTGCGGTGGGCGTGGTGCATGACACGGTGTGCGCGTTGCGAATTGCATGCGTTCGTCTTCCGTCCGCCGCTAAATCAAGACCTGCCACAACAATCACGATTGTGTAGGGATTGGGCATTGGGCAAGGCGGGACGCTCCGCAGCACCCGCACCAGCCGCGTCTACGGAGCAAGCCCTGTAGAGGAATGCCTACGCACGCGAAAACAAGCATGCAAATATATCCCCAAGTGTCGCGCAGTAGCATATTTTTTGTGTTTTTCTTGTTTTGCGACCTCTCTGGGTTTAACTTTACCGGCGGCCTTAACCCCCGCCCCCCCTCTAAAATCGACGCGATAGGCATCCAACCAGGCATCAGAAAGGGGGACCGAAAGCGACGCTTGCAAGGGTTCGAAGTGCTGCTGGCCAAGGCCGAGGCCAAAACCGGTGCTTCCGACGCGGACACAACCGCCGCCGCCGACGCAGCCGCCCCTAGCAGCGACGAAGAAGGCGGCAGCAGCGATAACCCTAGCGTGGCCGCCGCCATTTTCGCCCACCGCGGGCGGGAGGCGGCGCGGGATAAACGCCCCCGTGGGGGGTTGGCGCCGTCGCTCGTGAGGCTCCTCTGGGAGCACCAATTGCCAGCGGCGCTCGCGGCTGGGGTGGCGGCGGCTGCGCTGGCCTCTGAAAAAGAGGCCGCTGCGGCGGCGATGGTGAGGGCGGCGGCGGCGGTGGAGGTGGCGGGGGCGGGTGGGGAAAGGAGCGGAGGCGAGGGTGGAGAGGAAGGACCCGCTTCGGTTGCCGCCGGGCTTGTGTTCGCCGCTGTTCGGCAGGTGATGAGGTGGTTTAGTTGCTGTCTGGGAAGGAGGTCGTTTTTAGTGGTGGTGGTAGTGGTGGTAGTGGTAGTGGTGGTGATGGTGGTGTGGCTGTTGTTGGGGCTGTTGTTTGTTTTGGTAGTGTTGGTGTCGCTTTTGTTGTTGGTGGTGTTGTGTGGTTGCTGTTGGTGTTGGTAGCGTCGCTGTTTCAAGTGCTGTTGTCGGTGTTGCTGGTGTTGGTAGCGTCGCTGTTGTTGTTGGTGGTGATGTTTTTGATCGTGATTTTGATGTCGATTTTGATTTTGATGTTGTTGGCGTTGGCGTTGTTGTTGCTGCTGTTCTGAACCCGAGGGCCGCCGCACTGCTTCACGTCGACTGTATCGAGAGCGCCCCCGTAAAGATCCACACTCACTGCGCCTCGTCGTGTCCTTGCCGAGTCGCGGTCGCTCGCCCTCTTTTCCCCCCTCCCCGCCCACTGCCGCTCGCACCTCTACCGCTCGCGCCTCTACTGCACCCGCTTTCCAACTCAACCAAACCCTACACTACCCGACCCGACCTGACCCGACCCGACCCAACCCGACCCGACCCCAATATCAGGTGACGCTGCGGCTGCTGCGTGGCGCAGGCGACCCCCTATCAGGCGCGCTGGTGTTTGCCGGACACCCTAGATCGATGGCTGCACTCGCCTACGCGCTAGATCCTTCGTCTCTCGTCACTCCCGTGGGACCGGAGGGGTCGGCCACCATGGAAGCTTTGGCGGACGGTCTTGACGAGGTGCGTAACTGCTGTGCTACTACTCGTGTGGAGACGTACCTACTGCTGCTCCAGCTGTCGCGGACACGTATGTGATCTGCTGCTGCTGCTGCTGCTGACACGTAAGTGTTGTCATGCTGATACGTAGCTGCGGTGCTGCGGACACGTAATTGTGTTACCGACACCCGCTAGCTGAGGGCGCAAGCAAGCATTCAGCCAGGCAAGTCGGAGTTGGATTACGTTGGCTTCGTTTCGGTTTTTAGGTTGTTGCCCGAAAAAGGTAAGGTAGCTAGGGGGCGGTTGTTTTGCTCCGAGAGTGGGGCACCTACTGTTTACGGTATATACGCAGTGATTTCTGGCTGGTATGGTTCGGTTTGGTGCGTGATGAGTTGTAGCTGTCTGGGCATCCGGGGGGGGGGGGGGGGGGCAGTCAGTGCTGTGCGCCCTCCCGCCCCAGTGGCTATATCTACGCACTCACGCACAGCCAGCGATTTGAACCCCCCCCCCCTCCGAACTTGAACCGCGCTCGGATGCCCCTGACTGCGTGTTTCTGTGCAAGCAAACGGAAACATGACCCCCCCCCAGCTCCCGGCGGATACCCTGGAAGGCGTCTCCGTATTCGGGGTATTTGCGGGGCTTGTGCGACGAACCGAGCAAGTAACGCAACGCAACGAGACGTAACTCGACTCAATTCAACCCTGCCCTCCCCCCCTACGCCCGCTCCCCCATCCCGCCGCCGCTCCTCCTGCCCCCGTTGCCGTTGTGCCCTGCCCCGCTGCCGTTTTCTTTTCCACCCTTGTGTTTTGGTTGGTTGGTTAATTCGTTGATTGACTGGTTGGTTGTATGATTGATTATTGATGATTGGTTGGTTGGTGTTCGGTTGTTGTTTGGTTGGTTTGCTCGTCTGGTTGGTTTTTTCTTGTTATGTTTTGTCGGGTTAAATTGGTTATGGTTGGTCGGCTGGAACACGGGGCGGCAGGCTCTTGTGACGCCAAGAGGGACCGCCCGCTTGCTCGTGCGCAGCTGCCAGGCGTTGTCGGCGGCGGATCTCGCTCTCAGTTCCTTGTCCAGTGCTGCTGACGTCGCTGGTGGGATAGCCGGCGGCGCGGCAGACGCAGCAGGCGGCGGCAACAGAGGGGGAGCGGGCGGGGTCGCTTTCTTATCTGGGGGCGCGGAAGGGGGCATGACCGCAGCGTTGCGGAAGCTGCATGAGCTGGGACCATCTCTGGCTGGCAGGTGCGTTGGTTTTGCAAAGCGACGAGCGTGTCATGCGTCGGCCTGGTTGATTGGAGCGAGAAAAGGAAGAAGGCGGATGCACCCTTTCGCGTTTGAGCGACAAAACAAAATGTATCCCTGGGTTTTGATGTGTATCTGTTGTTTCTTGTTTCTTGTCCTTTAGTAATGGCTTCCTGGTTTTGTCTTGCTTATCGTTTTATTTCTGTGTTTGGATCAAACCGGCTACCTACCGTGCTTGTGAGAGCTGTGAATTGGCTGACTATACTAATAGTAAGTCGACGACTCGCTATTAGCTGGCTAGGCAAGACAGCTACTAGTTGGCTAGGTAGGACAGTTACTATTAATAGTTTAGTTGGCTAGAAAAACCGTTACTGGTTTATCTGGCTATGATAGGCAAGACACTGGGTTGGTTCCGGTAGTTTAAAGTTTTCGGCGTTCTTTTGTATGCGGCTGGCGCCTTTCTGGCTCAACCTATGAATATGTGTGTGTATTTTTTATTTTGACTCCAGTCAGCCACTGGGCTTACGTCGTCACCCAATTGCGTATAGGTTTTATTCGTGGCCGTAGAGTCTAGCCGACTCACTGCCTTACTGCATTCCCTACCAACCCTGTCCTGCCTTTTACCCTGTCCTGCACGAGAACAGGTCCTCCGCGTGCGAGGTGATCTGCCGACACGCGCTGTCAGCGGTGGTGCACCCGCCGGCGGGGGGGGGGCGAGCGGCCGTGACCGTGACGACGTCGCTCCTGCTGTGGGTGCTCGAGGGGGACCAGGAGTCTTGCTCGGATGTCCTGGCGGAACGGTGGGGGTCGCTCAGGGCGAGAGTGTCAACGCTAGCCGGAGAGGTATGTGTGTGTTAGTTCACGTTAACTGTTATTTCTACCCAAAATCCAGCGCATCCAGTGTCGGTGCCGATTCTTCATCCTGGATACAAGCTCTGTGGTTACAAACTGCGAGGGGGAAACAAAACATGGCAAATCCCATGAGGAGCTTTGTTTTCCCATGCAATGCCAAACGTACCGGATACGGCATGGTAGGAGGCGGGATCCTGGCAATAAATATTGGACACGTCCGCGGTATAGGTAACATAGCATAGATTTCGCTAGAGACTCGCGCCGCGGGAGGTTTTTATATTTTGTGGTCAGTTTGGGTTAACGATTTGGTGGGTTTCCGGTGGCTTTTTCTTTCTGGGGTTACTTAATAGTGTTGTGTTCGACGCTGATGGGCATGCTGCAAATTGTTGGTGGGCAAACGTAATAATAACGCAGCGCGGGAGTCATATGTCTTCAAAATAATAATGTGTAAAAACGAGCGGCCGGTGCATCACGCAGCTTGCAAAGATGAGTATCAACCCTTTTATATTTATCGAACCCACAGCTGACGTATTTGAAATGGTTTTACCAAATAAGGCAACACAGCATCGTTGGTACGCGACCTGTCCAAGCTGCTCAGGCGGCGGCCCTACTAACCTTTTGGATTGTTACGAGTATAATTTTCGTTACCCTTACGAGTAGTGTTAACTGACCACAGTTGGTCGTCGGTCCAGGACCGTTTTTCACCTCGATTCTAAAATATGGCTGACTGAAGTATATAAACACAATTGAGACAATTACACTTCTTCAGCTGTGAGATTGAAGCCTTCGTCAGCTGCATGGGCTATTTCGATCGCGCGTGTGTTGTATGTTCTCTTGACATGAAATACCTATTTCCACGCGACGGCATCATCAGCACACCTGTTTTCTATTTTTCGTCCTGAGTCTTAGTCGTAAGAGAGCTTTCTGCGTCACATATTATTATAAAGATAAAAATACACTCCAGCTGTGAGATCGAAGATTTGTCGAAACTCATATTTGCAAGTTGTGTGTGATACTCCGATCGCGCGTATTACGGGTTGTGTGTCCTCATTAAGGATATAGGTCGACGACTCCCCTTGGAACTACAGTGTAGCTATCAGGGTCAACAGAGTGATGTTAGTCAGTCTGTGCGCGGAAACTATAAAGCTCGTTTTTGAAGGGGACCAAATCTGACAGCTGTGGAAGGAAATGCATCAGTTTATCAAGTGTATCCTGTAAGCCGTATAACCGGTGAGGGGAGGGTGGAGTTTTGAAGGGCGTGGGGGCCTGGGTTTGAACAAGAGGGAGCCGGGGGGGGGGGGGGGAGGGCGGGGCAACTCAATCTGTGCGTGGAAACTATAAATCCTTCAAGGGGATAAATCTGACGGTTTTGGAAGGAATGCACCAGTTTATCATGTATATCCTGTAAGTCGTACAACCAGCGAGGAGAGTGTTCGAGGGGGTGGGGATGGGGTGGGGGTTGGGGCAAAAGCGTTTTTTAACAGCTTTAGGTCGCATAGGTGTAGGGGTTTGATATACACGTGGTGCTAGGTCTAGGCGATGTTGCGGGTAGTGCGGAAGGAAAGGGCGCTGGGGGGAGGGAGGGGGAGAATGAATTGGAGCAGCGGCATGGATGGCTGTAGAAAGATAATGAGGTGATATCAACTGCGTGGAAGTATTTACTTTGGCAGATTTCGATGTAAGGTGGGGCGTTTGAGCAAGAGGGAGCGGGGGAAAAAGGGGGGGGGGGGAAGGGTTTTCATCACGTTTAGGTCGCATATATGTAGGGGCTTGTATACGCGTGGTGCTAGGTCTAGGCGATCGTGCGGGTGGTGGGGAAGGAGGGGGCATTGGGGGGGGGGGGGGGTGAATTAAAGCTACGTCATTGATGGCTAGAAAGATAATGACGTGATATCAATTGCGTAGAAGTGTTTATTACTCTGGCCAATTTTGATTTTTGGTGGGGCGTTTGAACAAGAGGGAACGGGGAAAAAAAAAAACAGGGCGGGGGGGGGGGGGGGGGGGCGGAAATGAATTGGAGCTACGGCATGGATGGCTAAAAAGATGATGAGGTGACATCAGCTAGCTGGTAGTGTTTACTACTCTGGCAGATTTTGATTTTAGGTGGGGCGTTTGAACAAGAGGGATCGGGGGGGCGGGGGGGCGGGCGGGACACTTCAATATGTGCGCGGAAACTATAAATCCTTGAAGGGGACAAATCTGACGGTTGTAGCAAGAATACATCCCTTTACCACCTGCCTGGTATTGTTATTCTAGCAGATTTGATGTTAGGTGTGGTATACAACGTGTTACAGCTTCATACTTTGTTATTGTACATGGATCGCAAGATAGAATATTCCAATCGATAGGTACAACAATATAGTTACCATGATTTTACCGTGCGGGTGTGGGGCTCTGACATCGCTAATTATAAGAAAGAGATGCATACTGCAAAAGATAACAAGCGAGGTGATGTGGTCATGCAAATGTCACCACCACTGAGCACGAGGGGGCGAAGTGCAAATTATCAATGTTTTGAAAGGAACGCTTGGTGTACCCGCGCTCACTTACGCTACTTCGTTAGTCATACTTCGTTTGGCATAGGTTGGGAGGCGATCATGCAGACGGTAAGTACGAAATACCCTACGCAATAGGTTGGTAGTGTGGTCTATATGGAGCTTGGCCTCTCACGGATACTGGTGTCGAAGTGGAGAGGGCGGTTCCGGAGGTCTTGTACTCGTCTCGTAGCTGGCGTCGGAGCGGAGAGGGCGAAGCTGAAGTCGAAGCGGAGAGGTCCTCGCGGTGCTGAGGTCCCTTGACGATCGCCTTCACAGCGGGCGCACGCTGAAACCTTTCTTAGATGTAGCAAGTAGATGCTAACGCTAGACTGACGGTGGGCTTATGCCCTCTCGTCATGCGGCGGGATTATCTTTCGGTGGCGGACCTTCCGGGGACGGGTCAACGTCGTCTACGACGGGTGACACCGCTCGCGACCCGGGATCGTGTATTGCCTAACCGGTGACGTGTCCTCTCGCGCATGCGTGTACGAGATCTACGATAGGTATCTACGACCCTGTCTTCCACATCCACCGCAATTTTAACACATCTGCCTGTACTTCCTTTTCACATTATTATTAGCTCATGTACGATTTCACGCCCATGATTTTACCGTGCCGATGTGGATCTCTGAGGTCGCCAATTCTAAGACAAGGGATACATATTACAAATACAGCAAGCGAGGTGATGTGGTTATGCAATGTCACCACTATTGAACACGAGGGGGAGAGGTGCAAATCGTCATTGTTTTGAGAGTAACGATTGATGTGCCCGCGCTCAATGACGTTATTTCGTTAGGCATATGCTACTGGTAGAGGTTGTCAGGCGATCATGCTGACGGCAGGTAAGCACGAAATACCCTGCGTAAGCACGAAATACTCTGCGTAATAGGTTGGTAGTGTGGACTACCGCAGTTTTTTAACATATTTGCCTGTACTTGCTCTTCACATTATTATTATCTAGTGTACGGTTGTACGCCCTGTTTTTTCTTCCCCCTGTCGTCGAAGATGTTGTGGTCCTGTAGATGTCGCGTCCACGTATGGTGCTCTTGTTAGTGGTGCGCATGAAAACATGCCCTAGCGTGTAGTAGATGATCGCTGAGTGGTGTTCCTTTCCTTTACATCAAACCAGGTAGTATATGTCAACGCAACCGCTTGCTTGAAAACGACAAATTAAATTCCTATTATGAAACAGAGAACCAAAACTTTCGAAAGTAGAAAAGCACATAATGTGTGCCATCTGCCAGTTGTTGTTTTTCGCCCTTCTTCCTCCTTCTCCGTCCGTTATTGATTTGTCGGTTTCATGGTAATGTGTTTTACTTTACGTAAGAGCCACAATTTCGCTGCCTTGCGACTTTTCACATTTTTTAAAAAGACCACTGTTGAATATGCTATTTTTCGCGTCCAGGAGTAGATAAGTTGTATTAAATATATTACGAGTTAGGTCCGTTTTTCCCGCTGCTGCCGTTTTCGCTCTCTTGCCGTTATTCCCACGCGGAAGTCGGCATTCTGAAATTGGAATCCTAGAAACGCTCTTTAGCTACGGCCCGCTGCAGTAAATGTTTAGTTCATTCATTCATGATACGATAATACGATGCTGAGGTCACAGCATTAAGCAATATGGTCCGCCGCATTGCATTGATGGATGCAAACACGAATACGCGTCAAAATGCTGCTACAGCCGCCAGCTGTTGAATGAGTGTTGACATTGATCGCATTTTGTTTGCTTTGGCTTCCCGGCGTCAGCCGTCAACCCTGTTACGTACGTAGTCCGTAGGTGGCAGGTATTAATTTAGGGCCAATACCATGACCAAGCAACAAATTCGCTTCGACGGACCTTTCCACTGTCCGATGGTCTTGGAACCGCTTTGACTTAGTGTTGCGCGTCAGCGCAGAACCTCGTGTATACCTGTTTTATGCCTTCGTGTCGTGTTGTAGGGGTTTAGTCGAACCTTTTTCGCCGGCCCGTGGCATCGGAATCTGTCGTTTGCAGTTGCTATTGTTCGTCGACTACGGGTCTTAGCTTCGTTGGCGGCCCTCACTATGCCGCCGGCGAAGCCCCCTTGTATCTCGGCACCGTTTCTCGGACACATATCAGTCTCATTTCTCTCAAAGTTGTTCCTGAGATTCTTTGATCAGCGCAGGTTCTCAGAATCATTTCTGAAACTTCTTTGCCAGTCTCATTTAGCAGTCCTCCCTCCCTCCTTTCGTCCCTCTGATCTTAAAAGGTCGGCTGGGCGGACAGCCTCTCTCACCGGCTGTACCTGTGCCACACCGCCATGGAGATGGTATCCTCGGACAGGCGGGACGGAGGAACGTCCGGCGACAAGAGCAGGGACAAAGCCGGGCGCGGGGTGGAGAACGACCTGCCGCGGGCAGGGGAGATGATGGCGGGCCTGGCAAAGCAATCCCACACGCTGGCAGTGTACATCGGCCTAGAAGATGCACCGGACGCGTCCGGTGAGAGATACCGCGGAAGTTGGATGTATATATCATGTTTTGCATCGCGGGGGCGCGTGGGGTTGGTTCAAAGAAGGGAGGGAGGTGCCCGCCCCTGTATACCCCGCGCATGCATTTGGAAATCGCTTGGGGGCAAGTGGTCTTGTTTACTCTTATTTGTTCCTTCCGACGGACTACGTAACAGTCGTTGTCCGTGTTCTCAGCGTTGCCCGCGATGGGGGGGTGCTCTGCCTGTGTACAGAGATCGAGTGACCGACTTGGTGTCTTGGTGCGTTCCAGAGTTCTCGGTGTGCCTCGCGTTGTGGCACCGTCGCGTTTTCGCGTGATTGCGTCGCTCCTCCTCAAACAACCTTTGCTCTGCTTGCTTCTGACGCACGGACTCCTTGATTGCCCTCGACACGTGACTAAGATACACACTCGTCCCGTCACGCTTCCCCGCCACGCCCCTGCCCCACCCTATCCCTGCCAACACCCCCCCCCCTCCTCCCCTCCCTTCCTCGCTCACTCCTTCCCTCCCTCCCATCCCTCTCTACGTCCCCTCTGCTTGCGCCAACGGGGACGTTGCCGGTAACACTAGGGGCGGGAGATGCGCCGTCAAGCGACTCTACCGCTACCGCCACCGGCGCCACCGACGGTCGCTCCGACGGAAGGTCCAAGAAGCCAACCGCTCCCGCCCTGCAGCCTCGGACGGAGGAGGAGCGACGCCGCGCCGCCGCGCCGGTGATCGTCGCCCTCACCCTCCGCCTCAAGGTGCTGGCCCTTGCCGCGTCGAGGGGCCTCGGCGCGAGCTACCCAGCCTTCGCAGGCGGCGCGGCGGTTCCCGCGCTCGCGGGTCTGGTGGAGATTCTGGCGTTCGGGCTTGCGAAGGCCGGGGCCAACCGTGCACTGGCGCATCGGGTGCGACTCGCTCGGGCGGGGCGCGCGGCGGTGGCCGCCAGGGCGGAACTGACGGCGGCCTCTGCCCGCACTCGTTTCTCCGCCGCCCGCGTCCGCAAGGCGGAGGAAGAGAAGCAGGCTGCGGCCGCTGCCGAGGCTGCGGCTGCTGCTGCGGCTGTTGCTGCTGCGAAGAAAGCTGAAGCTGAAAAGGCGGCGGTGGCGGCTGCACTGCCACCTCCACCGCCGCCGCCCCCATTGCTAGGCGGTCGGTCAGGTTCGCTACCGCTGCCGCCTCCACCGCCTCCACCGCCGCCGCCACCGCTGCAGCTGGCGGCGTCGGCCAAGTCGTCGTCGTCGCCGTCGTCGCCCCCGCCCCCTCTGCATCCCGCAGCTGCGGCACCAGCGGTGGCGCCGGCGCCGGCGCCGGCTCCGGAGCCTGCCCCTCCCCAGCCGCCGCGGCTGAAAGACCCGTCGAAAGAGCCGCTGCTTCTGGTGGGTGACCTGTTCACGCCACCGGGGCCTGGAGAGGCGGAGGAGGCTGAACTACGCTGGGAGCTGGAGGATGGAGGGCGTGTCTCGGAGCAGAGGGGCCTCGAGGTATGTATAGGAATGGGTTGCGGGGGGTGGGGAAAGGTCGGGTGGGTTACGGGGGGGAGAAGGAGCAGTAGCTAGACGACTGTATGGCACTAGCCGAACGTCTTGTGCTTTCCTTATCGGGCAGACAGCAAGCATCATCACGACCGCTCTGACCCTCCCCCCCCTCTCGCGTCAACACCTACACACGTGTGCTGTTTGCATATGTTTCTGTTTGTCTGCCTGTGTATGTCTGTGTTATGTTTGTATCCAGGCTGCCGAACACGAGGCGCGTCTATTGGCTTGCGCGTTGCCCGCACTACGGCTGCTACGTCACTGCCTCGGCCGCCTTTCCGACGCAGGCGCGAAGCCTCCCGTGGGGCCGTTGGACGCTGTAGGGGCTCTGCTGGACTTCGAGGTGGGAGACAACTGGTTTGGTGTTTTGATTGCTTATGGTGTGTTGGTTTTGGTTTTGTGTTGCTTTTTGTTCTGAATTTGGTTTGAGTTGATGTGCTTTGGTTCGGCTTAGGTTCGTTCGTTTCGATTCCGTTAAGTCCGGTTTGGTCGGGTTTCATTTTTTCGCAGTCTTCGCCTTTCGTGGCGGAGAAGGGCATGTGTAGACGTCCGCAATGCTCGAGTCGCCCAGCCAACCAGCCAGCCGCACGACGTGGTTGCTGTCCGATTTGCATGGCCTCTTCGCGCCCCAGGCTCCGACGTGTGCTGCTTCCTAAACCGCAAAGTGAATACCCCCCCCCCCCGCCGTTGCCGCCCTTTTCATGATTGCCTCCCTTGTTGTCCTCCCACTTCTGCACTGCTACCACCTCATCCCGACCTTCCTCTTCCCTTTCCTCTATCTTCTCTCCCCCCTCCCCCATTTTTCTTTCCTTCTCTCCCCTTTCGTCTTCCTCCTCCCTTCTCTCGTCTTCCTCCCCTTCCTCCTCCTCCCCCCGCCCCGCCCCTCTGCCCTCTTTCTTCCTCCAGGCGGCGCTGGCAATGCTTCCCCTGGATCCCCCGTCCTCCCCGCCAACGGGACCCGGAGCGGCGGGAAAGACCCCGACGTCAGAGCCGTGGGACTTCGGCGCCACTCCGTCGGTGGGACTCGCCCTGCGCGCCGAAGCCCTCGTGCTCAGCTCCTGCCGTCTGTGGTGCCCGCCCCGCCCTTGGTCCAGGCTCCATAGCAGCAGCGGTGGCAGCGGCAGCGGAAGAAGGCGGGGCGGGAGCTTTCTCCACCGTGCGTCCGCGCACGCGCTCGCGTGCCCGGCGAACCACGCCAGCGGAGCCCGTCTCCTTCTCGCCCTCCTGCCCCCGGAGAGCCCGGCGCCGCTGCACCGGCTGGTCTTACCGGTGGCCACGGCAGCCGCGGCCGCCGCCGGGGTGGCCGCGGCTGCGACAGCTGATGCCGCCGCAGGCGGCGGTGGCGCAGGGGGCACGGAAGAAGGGAGCAGCGGAAATGCGAGCCTGGGGCGGCTGGTCGGGCGCGTGCACACGGCCGCTGCTTTGGAGCGGTCGGAGGGGCTGCGGCGACAGGCGGTGTCGGCGCTGGAGGGTCGCGTCGGGGAGGTACTCAAGAGGTGGGACGAATGCGTTGCTGGAGATTTGTTCAAGAGGAGTGGGGGTGGGGGGGGTGGAGACGGCGGTGGAGATGCGGCGCAGGCGGAGGGTGGAGATGAAGCATCGAGTTCGGGTGGGGGTGGGGGAGGTGGGAGTGGGTGGCGGCCGTCGCTTGAGGCGAACCCCCTCCTCGCGGTGACCGCTCCGGAGCTGGTGAATGTGCCGGCCGTGGTGGTTAGCCTGTGTCACTCGTCTTCGCCGGTGCTGCAGCGGAGGGTGCTGGACTTGGCTAGGAGGTGGGGTGCAACGGAGAGAATGGGGAGAAGGGGGGTGGTGGGAGAGAAAGAGGGAGAGAGAAACACGAAAATACTAAAAGAGCCCTCTGAGACACGTCGAGAGAGGAGTTGAGAGAGAGCAACCAAGAGAGTGTAGCACAACGACAGAGAGAATGCGCGAGACTGATCGAAAAAGAAAGGGGTTGCGAACGAGTCCGCTGCGAAGATGGAGGGGCAGCATAGTGCCACCGTGTACCCACTCCGTGCGTGTTCAGACGCCGAGCGCCCCTGCTGTTGCTGTTGCTGTTTTTTCGTCGATGTATCCGTTAGTGCTGTGCTGTTACTGTTGCTGTTACGATTGATGTTTAAGTCTCTGTCGTTGCTGATGCTGATGCTATTGCTTCTGCTGTTGCTTTTGTTGCTGTGGCTGCTGGTTGTTGCTGCTGTTGCTGTTGAAGCGTCTGCTGTTGCTGTGAGTGGTATAGTCGTTTACTGCTGCTGCTATCGCTACTGCTACTGCGATCGCTGCTGCTGCTGCGATCGCTGCTGCTGCTGCTGCTGCTGCTACTGCTGCTACTGGCGTTATGTTGCTGTTGCGGCCGCGCCGTTCCGCGCACGTCCCCTCGAAACCCACGGCCTCCTCTTCACTTGAATCCCCTGATCCTTGATTATGCTCCCTTGACCAACGACTCTTTATCCCTTATTCTTGTTTTTTTCTTGTTACGATCGCAGGGCTGTGGGAATCGGTCCAATGACGGCGCGCGTCCTCTGCGCGGCTCTCGTGCGGGCCCTGATCGGCAGTATCGAGCGCTACATCGAAGAAGCGCAGCCACTAGGAGGAAGGGTAAGCCTTTGCTCCCCCCTCTCCGCCCCTCTCCCCCCCCGCCCCCCCGCTCTCGCTTCCGCGTTCCCCGCACCGCCGACTCCGACCCCAACCCCAGCCCCGACCAAAATGGCCCCCGCCCTGACGCCTACCCTGACCTCTACCCCGGTTCCGACCATGACCTTGACCCCGACCACGTGTCCCACATACACGTACATTCAAGCTCATTCGTTGTTGTTCCGTGCCGACGTTGTGTTTGTTTCGTCGTTCCATGGTGATGTCGGCGTTTGATAGGATACCCCAGCCCCGACCAAAATGGCCCCCGCCCTGACGCCTACCCTGACCTCTACCCCGGTTCCGACCATGACCTTGACCCCGACCACGTGTCCCACATACACGTACATTCAAGCTCATTCGTTTTTGTTCTGTGCCGACATTGTGTTTGTTTCGTCGTTCCATGGTGGTGTCGGCGTTTGATAGGATAGTGCGTGTTGTATGAAAGCACTGCGCCTTGCGCCTCCCATCCTTTGTGTGTGCAATGCGAAGGTCGTGATGTATGATACTTCCCAACAGCCGATGCAGGGCAGAAGAGGGGCGAGTTGGGGGGGGGGGTGTACTCAGTTTGTGCATGGCCGTAGTCGTATGACCATAGCTATTAGACCCTCGCATCCCTACTATGCCGGGACAGAGCACATCGAGTTGACGCCAACCCGGCAGACATGGCGTGCACCAAGCTCGAAGCGCCGTGAGGTGTTTGGTGAGTCGCGTGAAGAATGAGCTGCATCCTACTAAGAACCACTTGTCAGGTGGACTTCCGCACCTTCTGCGAAGTTTCTTGATGTGGGTGACGGCTTCGAATTGATGTATTTGTTTTGTAGTGTGGCCACTTCCAGAGACAGCAACAGGTATACTATGCGACTGCCTCGTGCATGCCTTACCATATGCACATTACGTGAAACCATCCCCCTTGCGCAGAGTTAAGGTTCTCCCCATTCCGCACAATATTATCTAACTCGACCGCCATCTCGGTTACCGCGAAGACATAAACCGCGCCGCGGGGGGGGGGAGGAGGTAGCCAGCGATAATCGCGATTCGAGTCTTGGCGCGCAGTTGTCGGCAGTAGTGGTGCTGGTGGTGCTGGTGGTGGTGTGTTGATGGCGCTGTTGGTATTGATATCGCCGTCGTCTTAACTTTTGTTGTGTGTGTTGCTGTTGAAAAAACCTGCCGATACCTTGGGAAGGACGCGGCAGGCGTCGCCGTTCGTTAGCTTGAAACAATGTCGTCCACGCGCGCACACACCCACGCACCCACACCCGCACCCACACCCGCACCCACACCCACACCACCCACACCAGCCCCGACCCACACCCCAAGCCTCTCCCCCCCACCCCCACCCCTTTATTTTATTTCCTCGGTCCTACGCCCCCCTCCCCTCCCCCATTTTCTCCCCTCGCATCTTACCCCTCCCTCGCCCCACCGCCCCCCCCTCCTCACTCACGTTTCCTCTTTCCAACGATTCTAAATATTATGAAACCAGTCTGAGAAAGATCGGGACGCTTCTCGGGATTGTGTGTGTCGTGTTCTCGGCGTGATAATGGCCGTCGCGGACAAGCCTCGCTCGGCGGCGGGGCGGGTTGGTTTGCTCCTCGGTGGGGTGGTAGAAGCTTTGATGCCCTGCCTGGGCTTGCCTAAACCGGAGGTCATTCGCTCCGCTCTAGAGGTGCGCCCATGGGGGAGGAGGGGGGGGGGAGGGCGGGGGGATTGGGGATGTGGCTCATGCTCGTGTTGTTGTTGTCATCGTCTGTGTTTGAATGCTGTAAATTCTGCCATACCTGTATACTGGTGCTTTTTGTTGTTGTGGTTTTATCTGCTTAGTTTTCACACCGCCCCTGCCGCCGTGGTGAGCTCGATCTCTTAGTGGCGTGGCGCGTCCGCGCTTTGACTGGGGGGATCGTTGGCGAGGAAGGAAGCTCGCGTGATGTTTACAGTGTGCCGACCGATGATAACAACAAGCCAAATTGCGCGCTGTGTTATTTTCCCCGCTCCGCTCCTACCCCGATGAGATACGCTCTCGCCGTGAGTATCAAATTATACATGTTATACCAGGTGTTGGATATGGTGTTTTGTTTTTTTTACTTTTTGCACCCCATGCTTGAGTTTTTTTTTGACAAACGGCCAGCGTCCCGCCGGCGCTCTACTTCCGCCATCGCCTGTCATTCTCTCACCCTACCCCATCTTCTGCCTACACCTCGTAGTGAAGTGCCCCCCGCCCGCCCGCTAAGCCTCCCGTCGCCTAATCTCGATGAAACTTGACGCCGTGCTATATGTCTCCGTCCCTGCGCCCGTTCCCGGTCTCCTTTGCTTTCCGAATCGAAGGTTTTGTGCTGCTTTGTGGAGGGCCCGAGGGTTTCGGAAGTCAGGCGTTATTCGGAGCCGGCCTGCTCCTTCGGAACGCTGGCGACAGCGGCGAGGAACGTCGTGGCGAAGTGGTGCGTGGGGTGGAGTGTCGGCAGTGCTAATGTTGTTAGTCGTAGTGGCAAGAGGTCGTATTGGTGGTGGTCTTGATGCCGCTGTTGTCGTTGTGTTGTTGTTGGTGGTGGTGGTGGTAGTGTTGGTGGTGTTGTATTGTTGCGATTTATGATGTGTTGTTGTGGTCGTTGTTGCGCTGTTATTGGTGTCGTTGTCGGTGGTGGGTGCGCCAACACGCACAACACGACCATTCTCTTCCCCCCAACGACCGCAACCATACTCCAAGGACAGCTATACTCCTCACTGTTCGACGTTGTTGTTTACCGTACTCGGCGTCCCTTATTTCATTTTCCCCCCTGCCACCCCCCCACCTCACCCCCCTGTCCCCTTCTCTCCCCCCCCCCGCCGCCACCGCCAACTCCTTAGGCATCGCGTGGACCTCCACGTGCACGCCTGGGGAGCGCGGCTTTTGGCGACACTGGCGGCGCAACCGTCGTGCGCGGCGGACGCCCTGCAAGCCCTTAAGCCTAGGGGGGCGGAAGCCGCGGGGGTGGAGGCTCAGGAGGGCAAGACCACCATGCTCCTGCCGCGCCTGTACGCTGGTCTGCAGAAGGGTCTGGAGGATACAGGTCAGGGGGGGGCGGGGGGCGGGGCGAGAGCCCAACTTATTCCTGTGTTCTGTGTTATCTGTATTTTGGTAGCTCTCGCTCAGTTAATAAGTTTGCCTCCTCTCTCTTCGTGTGGGTAAACAACAGTAGGAGTGACTTATCAAAATTTAACTCAAAATCAACACCAAAACTAATATCAAAGCCGAGTGGAATAATTCAAAATCATCCTGAATATATCAAGCTCAAAGTCTATCTCAAATTCGTAGTCAAAATCGAAATCGAAATCGAAATGATATACCGGTATGCTCAATCTCTTCGTAATCACGCCTGAAATACAACTCAAAATCGAACTCCAACTCAAACTCAAACTCAACTCGAGCTCAAAACGAAAACGAAAATGAAAATGAAACTGAATATAGGTAACCGCTACCGGCACCGGCTGTCCCTACTGAAGGGAGGCAAGGCGCAGGAGCAGAAGGGGTTGGACCTTGACAGGAAGGTCCTTCGTCTCGTCAGAGCCGCTTGCTGGGCAGTACAGGTGTGACCTTGCGTATATCCGTGGGCGTGTTATTTGCGGGGGGTGGGGATGGGGGAGAGGAGAGGAAGTCATTTCGTGTTCTTGTTCTTGTTCGTGCTTATGTTTCTTGTTCCTGTGTATTCTTGTTCACGTTCTTGTTGCGCTCTGCTTCTCTGCTCGTTTTCGTTTTCTAGTTTTTGTTGTGAGCTTGGCTGGCCATAATCAGCCCTTTAATTGGTCCCGTTCTTTGTCAGCTCGTTTTTTTTTGTTTTGTGCCATCTGAACACTTAGCACGTTCTTCAATATGATGGCCTTCCTGAAACTTACCACGTTCTTCACTATTGTAGCCTTCCAACGGGATTGCTTTGTTCACCACTTCATTTATGTGTTTTTTCGTGAACCCCTCATAGTTCAGACAAACACGGGTTTGTTTTCGGCCACAGCTGACGGGAAAAAAAATAAGTGTAAACAAGGGCTCCGCATGGGCGCCGGCATCCGCCGGCGCCCATGCTTCGGGTAGGGCAGGGCAGCACTTCGACAACTTAAGGTGTAGCTGTCCGATTTGGCATGCATTGAACTTTAAAGCAATGCCAAGAGTTTAATACGAACATGGGATTATGAAAGTCATTATTTGACAGAAAAAAAAACTAATATTATACAACAAAGAAGGCAAGGATAGGCGAAACACACTATGTTAAATGCGCCGTCAAGTAAAAGTTGGCGTCTATCAAACAAAAATACCGAAAAGAGTATTATTGAGAACCTGCGTCGCCTCTAGGCGAAACGAAAGAGGCCTTGGCATTAATAAAGAGACTGCACTGCTGTCCCCGTGGCAATGGAGGTTCGAAGTCGACAGGATGCAAAGTCGGTTTGCATCAAACGTCGACATGGGGCCATGTCAGCCGGCGAGGTTTTGGAAGAAGATTGTTTTGTTTGTTACGTGAAGGCTGTCGCATTGATTGGTCTGCGTGGTTGCGGGCGAGGAGAAAAACGAAGAAGAGGAGGGCGATCTCTCGTTGCGTCGGCGTTGTCTAAGATAGGTGCGGGGGTGGCTTTGCTCGTACGGGAGGTTGGCGTAGCGCTTCTTCTCTGTTTTTTCTCGAGAAGGCGGGATATGTGTGTCTGCTATCTTCGCTTCGTGGGTGCTTTCACGTTGTCGGAATCGGACGCGTCCCCTCAATACATAATATCCGGAGTGTCTCTACCATGACGACTGCTGATGGTGCCGTGCGTATTTCCTAGAGGCTGACATATTATTTACTGGTAGAAATAATCATATACCTTTCTTTGCAACATTTCTTTTTCATCCCATTTATCATCCCCGCACCATTCTCGCGTTCCCTCCCAGTAGTAACTCAGATCCGGGGTCACATAGCGGGCCCTCCTCCTTCCTCCCCACTTCGGCACGTGCCTTCATTTTTACCGCGAGGAGAATCCAGCATTTTCTTCCCTCCTCGACTCGCGTCGAATTGTACCTAGCAGGCGCTCTCAGCAGTTGATCTCTTTTTTTTATTGCATTTTTGCAAATAAAGTTAAATTTTATCGTGGTGGGTGTCGAACTCAAGGACAACCATACGTTGGTAGTATTCGAGGGTAAACCCACTAGACCACCGGGGCGGCCGGCTGACAATTGATTAAAACAAAACAGGATCTTTGCATAGAGATCACATTCCCTCCCCCATATTGTATGATATTACGATGGTTGACGCGATATAGAATAAAGCGCCAAATACCTAAATATCAGCCTACGCGGAGTTTTAGATATCATGAACAACGAACGATCGCGACGGCAGAGCACGGCAAAGCATAGCGCTTCGCTCTGCTGAGCTAGCGCTGCGCTGCGGTGCGCTGCTGAGCTGAGCCGCAGGGCACTGCACGGCGCTTCGTTGCTGTGAGCTATAGCGCTGCGATGGGGTGCTGGGCGGTGTGGAGCTGATGAGCCAAGCCCAGATCTCAGCCGATGATGCTTCGTCAACTACAAAACAAATGGTGGTAATCAAAGAAAAGCTAAAGCTGGACCGTTCCGCAACTAATGCACAGGCGGCTAATTAGCGGCAAATGGTATGAAGTTCAACTTACTAGAAGACAAAAAAAAAGAAAAAATCGCGAAAAGGTTCAAAATCGTGTTGGCAGAAAAACCAAAATTTCAGGAAGCAGCTGAAAGGTCAAGAAACAGGCAATATTTCAGTTGTTGTTGTCGTTCTCACATTAACTCGCACAATCCAGTCCGTGGTCACAGGACAGGCTCCAGTCACTCTGGAGCAGAGGAATACCCTAGGGAAAAACACAAACAACCCAAGGTGGTACACGCATAAATCACAGCTGACGCAATTCATGCCTCCACCAGAAACATATAAAAGTGAAATCGGGAGTCAGTATACGATGTGCCAGGTCCATACCGGTGCATACGTCTCATTACTCGCGCCTGGGAAAACCGACTATACCGCTTGCCACCCAAGAAAGACTACTGCGAAAGCAACTGAGTTAAATCGACACACGACGCGTATGAAAATACGTGGAAGTGTGGTGAGCTAAAGCTTTATTTTTCCCCATCCGCCGGAGGATAAAAGAAGAACAAAAAAAACTACCACGTATATATCACACGTAGTATCTATCACAACGTACACGCACAACAGACGCAAGTCAATTAGAAAAAAGAAACAAGGAACAAAGAAGAGAAAGGAAAGGAAATGGGTGCATGGGGCCAAGAAAAAGAAAAGAAAAATAAATATTGGGGGGTCTACTGGCGAGGCTGCCACCAGAACGGGATGTCACATGTCACGTGGTCTTTCGACGGTCTACAGCTGTAGTGCTACGAACGACTTCCGATACACCCACCGAAGCACGGACTACCGGCCAATTACGCGATCGACAGCTGGCTGTGGTTGTCACGTGTCTCTGTGTTGGGGGCCTCTGCCCTGCCTCTTGTTGGCTCTTGTTTGGGTAAAACATGCGGTGTGCTCGATGGTCTCCCGGCAGGAGCACACCAGAACGTCCGCTCGTACGACGTATCATTCTTACAGGAAATGTATGTTTTTTTTCTTCATCAATATGGACATAAACGGTTGTTATATATTGGACAGAGTGATGCGTGTACGACTAAACTTGCCAACGGCACTCGCACTGCACTTCGAGCTATCTGCTGTAGTTCTGGTTGCTACTAGTTGCTGCATTATGTGCTAGAAGTTTCGCCCTTCGGCTACTGCTGCTACGCCTGCTGTTGTGTGTTTGCCAATACAATGTCGTCAGTTGGCGTTCATGCTCGTCGTACATACTGCTGTTCTCACCGAGTACGTACGGGTTTCCTCGTACCTCAACCGCACGACGACGAGCTCAAAACAGAAGGGAGGTGACATGAAATGGCATGGACAATGGCCACATAGAAGCGAGCACAGCGGGATAGTTCGCTGCGAATCAACCGCACTCGTTCATGCCTACAGCAGAGGCTGCCTGGAGTGTCAGCGGCCGTGGTAAAGCCAGGGCCAAAGGCCGAAGAGATGGCTCTTCTACCTGCTTGGTTTTGTCTCGAGATTCTGTTATATATTGGACAGAGTGATGCGTGTACGACTAAACTTGCCAACGGCACTCGCACTGCACTTCGAGCTATCTGCTGTAGTTCTGGTTGCTACTAGTTGCTGCATTATGTGCTAGAAGTTCCGCCCTTCGGCTACTGCTGCTACACCTGCTGTTGTGTGCTTGCCAATGTCGTCAATTGGCGTTCATGCTCGTCGTACATACTGCTGCTCTCACCGAGTACGTACGGGTTTCCTCGTACCTCAACCGTACGACGACGAGCTCAAAACAGAAGGGAGGTGACATGAAATGGCATGGACAATGGCCACATAGAAGCGAGCACAGCGGGATAGTTCGCTGCGAATCAACCGCATTCGTTCATGCCTACAGCAGAGGCTGCCTGGAGTGTCAGCGGCCGTGCTAAAGCCAGGGCCAAAGGCCGAAGAGACGGCTCTACCTGCTAGGTTTTGTCTCGAAATTCTGTTACGTGAAAGTATCATGATTTGGGAGTTATTTTGTCACGAAACGTCTTGCCGTCGGTAATTTGTGTCACGAAGTTGTTGGATATCGTCGGTAAGTTGTGTCACGTTTTAGGTGAACCCACACTAAAAAATTGAATTTCCAGCTGGCAAAACGAGCAGAAACAAAAACAATAGAATGCCGAGCAAGAAACCAAACGAACTAGTAAAAAAGTACAGCAAAGAAACTAACGCTCGAGAGTATGCCACCGCAAAATTCCAAACCTTATCACGTACCGTTTGGTTTGGAAATGATGCCAATTTTGCAGGGATGTGTACGGAGTAAGATCCGCACCGCGAGTTAGGGTTTTTACGGAGCGGATTGACAAACCGCACCGCTCCGTGACAAAACCAGACAACGGATAACCGATCCGTCCAAATCCGTGAAGTAGGTCAAGGGCGGATATCCGCTCCGCTTTGCTCCGTGACGCATGGTGGAAATCCGCTCCGCTCCGTGAAACGTTTTCAAGGACAAAAATCCGCTCCGCAAAAATCCGTGATTTGAAAAGAGCGCGGATATCCGCTCCGCTCCGCTCCGTCACGACAAAATAAAATCCGCACCGCTCCGTATGATGTTTTTCTCCAGTGGCCAGATCCGTAAGTAACGGATAATTTACGGAGCGGATTGGTCTGCTCCGTAGATGATCCGTGACCAATCCGTAGACAGTGGCGGATTAAACCGTGTGAAGGTCACGGGTTTTGAGCCTTCAACAATTGTTCTGAATAGCGGATAACTTATACAAATACCGTTCTTGGCCAGGACTCTCCAGATACGGTTCTGAAATTTTTAAATTATCGTATAAATTTGTGCTGAACTTTCACTATGTACCGCTGTTGCTGCTGAGGAAATTGTCTCTGTTTTCATTTTTTCTGTCTCTGTTTTCTTTTTTCTTTTTTCTTGTTTCTTTTTTCGGTTTTCCTGTTTTTTGTTTTTTGTTTTTGTCGCGGCGATGGAATTGTTAAAGTATCTGGTACTTTGTAGGAGTACTTGCGTACTTACCTATTTACCAGAGATGTGCGCGGAATTCATGCTCTTGCGCGCCTGCTGTACCAACTCTGGTCAATCTGTTCTACTCGGAGTATTTCTTTTTCACCCTTCTCTTAATCCAAGTGTTCTTTCAGACATCCTTTTTTTTTATTTTTTTATGAAGGGGACTCGACGCGTGCGGGCGCGAGATTCTTTCCATGCTCGCCACCCCTCTCCGCCATGTATAACTCCGAGAACAACGTGTCTATCCGTAGTTAGTTTCTGATATCAGGAGAAATCCGGTCAACATCCGCGGATAACCGTCCAATATTACGGATTCCTTGATACGGTTTTGCGTGGATAAACGCAGCGGATTTGTACGGTTTGCTCGACGGAGTGGACAATCCGCTCCGTGAAAAAATCCGTCTGACGGATATCCGCTCCGCAACAATCCGCACAAATCTCGATGCCGGATATCCGCTCCGTAAAAATCCGTGACTTTTTTCTGTGAGCGAATATCCGCTCCGCTCCGCTCCGTGACAAATTAAAAAATCCGCTCCGCTCCGTGACATCCATGAACATAACGGATATCCGCCATGTCGTAATCCGTGGATTTTTTTTGGACAGAAATCCGCACCGTGACAATCCGCAACTTTTTGCTAGAGCGAATATCCGCTCCGTCAGATTCTAAAAATAAAAAATCCGCACCGCGGTGCGGATCTTACTCCGTACACATCCCTGCAATTTTGTAAATCATTCAGGCGTTGCAGCCATTACGATTCAACAATTTTTCCAAAATTCCTCCTCGACACTCGCTCGTCTCGCTCGGCGCCCGTCCGCGTTCACGTCGATGTGCGGAACGGACACGGCAGGGCGAGGGGCGTTGGAGCCGCCCCCCGAAGGCGGCGCTCGAACCAAGCCATATTCGACCGAGAATTCCAGTTCCGCGAATCGCATACTTAGGCCAAGACAAAAAACTCCTGACCAAAGTCCATGACACCTAGGAATGACTCGATATTCAAGGAATGATTTTATATATATTTATGGTACAGTAAGGAAAATCCCCTCGTCTTGCCCTTAACATATACGGCTGACGTCCTGAAAATATTTTTTTGTAAAATAGGTACTTCGAGGTATAATATTCCGAGCAAAAAAAAGAAAAGTTTAGGGTGACAATCGCAGATTTTGTTGACGTCATCGTAACATCTTAAAGGTTGTATTGAGGATCGTAAGCACTCCAAATCTCTCGATGGAGGTCGAATTACGCGATGGTATATAGATATAGTGTGGTCATGCCTCAAGGAACAGTCACACCGAGTATCACATCGTTTATCGGACGTTCGTGCAGACTTTGGTATTGACATTTGACGGCAAATGTTCTGTCTCAACTTCTGGAGGAAATTATTTTACAAAATCAACGCGAATTTCAAAAATTCGAACGTCGGCAAAGGCGATGCAGGCTCAGTAATACTGCTGTAAAACTTGGGAGTCCTAATATTTCCTAATAGTTGCGAAAACGCCGACGAGTTTATAAGCGATTCATGGCCAGCCCAGCCTGTGCTGTTCCTGGTTTTCGTTCGTGTTCGTGCTTTTTTTCTTGTCGGTGCTGTATTAGCAATTTGGTCTCCCGTGCGTTGTCATATGTGTGTGTGCGCAAGGTGCCACTGGCCCTAATGGAAGAGGGGCTCGTCGACGCCACCGTGGTCGCGGGGGTTCTGTCGCCGAAAGGCAAGGCGTCGCCTCAATCGGAGCCCCTGTTCAAGATCAAGGCCGCAGCCGAAGCCTTCCGCGACATGCGAAAACTCATCGCCGAGACCCTCGAGGTGAGATGGAACGAAACACGAAACGTTGCCTAGGATGGGTAGTAAACTAACTCGCCCTTATTTATCGTTCTGTTTTTGAGTATTTTGTCTTGGTTTTACGAACTACCGTTATGCGGCTGTCATAGTACTAGTAGCATACCACTGTCATACATGGTGCTGTTAATATAATATAATACTGTCTACTACTGCTGCTACTGCTGCTGCTACTGCTGCTGCTACCACTACTACTACAACGACTACTACTGCTACCACCACCACTAATACTACCACCACTACTACTACTACCACTACTACCGCTACTACTACTACTACTACTGCCACTACTACTATTACTACTACTGCTGCTGCTACTATACTACTATCACTACTGCTGCTACTACTACTACTACTACTACTACCACGACGACTACTGCTACTACCACTACTACTATTAATACTAGTACCATCGCGATTACCACTGCCGCTACTAGCACTACCACTACTACCGCTGCCACTGCTACAGTTGCTGCCGCTACTTAAATGACTACCGCTACCATTGCCACTCTCATTGCTTGTAGAACGAGGCGGCCAAAGCAATAAAATCAGCCGAGGGTGTACACATTCCTGGAAAAGCAAAGGGTGACAACAACAGCAGCAACATCTACAGCAACAGCAGCAACAAATCGGGGCCAAGCGGGGGTGGTGCGGCGGCGGAAGCGGCAGAAGGAGGGGCCCATAGCCTGCTGGCGGCGCTGTACGCGTCTGATCGATACCTGGTCGCTCTGGTTAACGGGACGGAAAAGCTGTGGGCGGCATGCGAAGCGGTTAGTCTCTATCGGTGGATGAAGGTTTTGGTGGGTTTCGATCCCGGTTGGATTTTTTTGTGGCGGTTTGGTTTGCTTTGGTACTATTTTGGTGCAGTTTCGGGTTCAATTGGTTTGTTTTTGTTTTGGGTTTGGTTTGGGTTGGGTTGGGTTGGGTTGGGTGGGGTCGCTTTGTTTTTGACCTTGGTGTCATTTTGATATGGCGCGGTTTCAGTTTGGGTGTACTTGGACTGGTGTGATTCGGTTTGGTTTGGTTTGGTTTGGTTTTGGTGTGGGTTGTTTTTTCGATCGATCCGGTTCAGCTCGGGTATTTACAGTTCTGTTCGATGTGGTTTCACTTCGGTACGGTTTGGTCCGGTTGTGTTCAATTGCGTTCGGTTTAACCGAATCGGTTCGGTTCGATTCGGTTCGACTCGCTCTTGAATTTGTGTCCTCTCTCGTCCATCATAACTACGCATCAGAAGCAAACCCTCATCGCGATGAAGATGATGATGAATGCTGCCCGCTTTCCCCCCCCCCCCCGCCCCCGCATACATCCGGAAGGTGCGCGGCACGTCGACCAGCCGGAACCCGGCCCCCAACAAGGACGACAACAGCGGCGGAAGTCACCCGGCCGAGGAGTGGTTTAGTTCCGACTCTCGAAGGCTTGTCGCTACCTGGCAGGTAATGGATGGCTGTTGTTGGGTGAAACCAATAGTGTCTCTGTACACTGCCGTCGCTGTCTTTACCGGTCGGTTTTTTTCCTTGTCGGTGTTGAGCGCGTTGTTCGAGAGGGGGGGGAGGAAGCCTCCGCCAGTAGAGCAGTGGGCCGCGAGAGAACCATCCCTACCGCCCCACCCTCACCCCCTACCCCCCCCTCCGCTCGCTCGCTTGCTTTCGCGTGCTCACGATTGTTCAGGCGGGAAAGGGAGCAGCTTGGGGCGGTTTAGGAGGGGGTGGCGGTGGTGGCGTCGGAGTGTGGGAGGAGTTGCGGCCGGGGAGAGAGGCGTGGCTGGAACGGGGGCCTTGCATGGGCCGGGGGCGCCTGGCGGCGGTGATGTCGGACGAGGGGCTGGCGGCAGCTCTGCTGTGGCGCACAGAAAGAACCGAGCTGGAAAAGGTGACCACCTATGCTTGGGGAATAGGGATGGGGGAGGGGGGTAAGAGGTGTAGAGGTGAGAGGGGTTGCGGGGGTGAAAGGTGGAGAGAATGGGGAACGTTTGTATACCCTTTTCGGTGTCGCGGGTAACGGACGGTGAATAATGAATCGTTGGTCTCGTGGTGTCCTCGCCCCTTTTGTAGTCAGCAGTGCGCATACGATAGGTCCACTCCTTACCCGCGCAAACCTTTACGGTCATCACCGTTACATACCCTGCATTGCCCCCTTTCCCTCTCCTTCCCCCCCCCCCTCCGCGCGCCCTGTTTTTTTTTCTCCCTCCTTCCCACCAACAGGTATTCGAGTACAAGCTGGTTCTGGACAAGGTCAAGTCCACCCACGGCCTCGAACCCGTAGACACCACGGCAGGCCGGCTCTTCAAACGCGCGAGGCCGGCCTTCCTCTCAGAACGCAGCACCACGGCCACCACCACTACTAGCAGCGGCAGCAGCGAACATCTCGCCCGCTTCCAAGCCCGACCGGCGGCTCGCGCCGCTGGGTCGGGCTCAGGCGTAGCGGCCGTAGCGGCGGCGGCGGCCGCCGCCGCGGCCTCCGGTAACGCTACCCGCAAGCGAGCGAGGGACGGAGGCGGCGGGAGGGGGCTGGCGTTCGGGGCGGGGCTTGCGACGAGAGGACCCGGGGGGGGGGTGGGAGGGGGGCGAGGGGGAGGGACGGGTAAGGGGCTGCCGACGACGCTGGCCGCGTTGATGGCCCTGGCCGGGAAAGACCCGACCGAGTTTGCGAGGGTGAGGGGTCTGGGAGGCGCCCGCTGTGGGGTGGGGTGGGGCCGGGGGGGATTGTTGGTTGCGTGGTTGTTTGGCTATGTGTTCGTTTTTTTGTATGTTTGCGTGCTTGTTTTTGTGCTTGTTGTTTGCTTCTTCGAAGTCAGTCGTAGTGTTTGCCTTAAGCACGGCGTGTTTCGTTCATGCGCGATGAATGAGGTGTATTGCGGTAATTTTCTGGTAACGTCACTCGGAGTAAGTTCGGCAGAAATCCCAACCCCAGGTTACGAGCGCTAACGCTAACCCTAACCCATGTGACAACCCTAGCCCTGATCCGTCCTCCCTCTTTTACCCCCCCCCCCCCCCCCCCCTCCCCCTACCTTCACCTACTCGTATCTCTGCCCCGACCCCGATGTCTCGTGTTCTTAGTTGATCGAAGAAAACCCTCGACTCCTGGAACAATTGGAGAGAAGAGCGGCAGCCAGCACGGGCGGCCGCGGTGGGGGGAGTCGAGGACCTTCGCAGCAGCAACTCCATCGGCAGGGAAGCGGTGGGGGTGGGGGGGCGGGGGCGGGGGACCCAAGGCGCGCCGCAGACCCACGGCGGGCGGACCCGCGGCGTGATCCGCGACGCCAGCAGCGGAAGTGATCGGCGTGACCCTCGACGCCAGCAGCGGAAGTGACGAATGGAAAACCGTTTTTTTTTTTGACTGGTGACCGTTTGTATTTTTTACGAATGGCCACCATTTGTGTTTTTTGTGAATGGCAACCGTTTGTATTTTGTGAACGGCAGCCATTTGTATTTTATGAATCGATGACCATTTTTAATTATAAGGATGGCTTATCCCTCTTCTGTACTCTTGTTTCCTTTTTTGTTTTTAAGCAATAGTGCTCTTTTGGCCATGGTCCGACATCGCGGCTGGCTACGAGTCTACGAGTCGTGGAGGAGCGTACCAGAGCAAGCAGGGGAAGATATATGCAGGAACTTGTGCCAGAGTGACCATACCTGTTAACCCGTTTAGAGCTGCACCCGCGGTTGTTTGGGGACAAAATATTTGGAATTAGTGTGGGGTCATTTTTTGCAGTGGTATAAGGGGTAATTATCGACGGTAGTGTTTTCGCATGGGGAGGAGAGTAGGACGGGCGGGGAGGGGGGAAGGGGGGGGGGGGGGGGGTGATCAAAATGAGCTCTCGAGGTACAGGTTGATTGTGGACAAGGAAGTGTGGATGGTGACCCCATGCTAGTTGTTTTGACGGTTTTGTGAGATGGAAGGCGGAGTCGGTCAGTCGGTTGATGTCCACGAGTGCGATTTCACCGATATTAGCCATCGGCCGAAGGTGAAAGACGTTAAACGAATAACCGCAGACCGCGGAAGGAAGCCGCGAAGACGTCGCCCGGCTAGCGCCCCACCGGGCTGTGTACTCCATGAATCGATTCACAGCTCCATACATTTATTTACATACCGGTAGGTTTTGCTGCGCCTATTACCCTGTTCTTGCTGGGTAGCTTGTCTTGGATGGAGTAATCGAATCGTTCGTTCATTGTCTGAGTGAATCGGACCGAAAACTGAGACCGCATTTTTGTCCCAAACTTGGGTTCTTGTGATTGGGTCGATTTTACTACAACTGCAATTTTTGAACGGTTTCCCTCTTCAACCAAGTAAATGTCCTAGCATACTCTCGTTTTTGTTTGTGTGATTTTCAACTTACAACACCCAAACGCACTCATTGACAAGACCACTATCAGTAATAATATAGTCCTACGATTGCTGCCCGCGTGCACCGAGCATCATCGCAGTTTGTGTGACCTAGCCCACCGAGTCTGAGCTTGCCCCACGAGCTGTCATTATCGTATAGTACTAGTTCCCCCGTTAACCGGGGTTGTCTGTGACCTAAACCTCCTAGCTGTCTTGACTAAAAGCCATGCAACGGTACACCTGTGGTTTCTACGCCACTTCGCGGCATCTATGAAAAATAGTATCAGCTCAAGGCCCAACAAACCAACAAACTGCCACGATACACCGACTCAAATCTCCGCGACATAGCGTTTGGTGGCGAACGGCCTTTGTCGAGGGAGATAACTGTTGTAGTACTGTAATATACTAATAACCGGCGGTACGGCCACGGCTCCGCCCGCGGCGCAAGGTCTGCTTTGCCCATTTGCTGTATTTATAATACATGCCACGATTTCGTTCCTGTTTAGACTACAGGCTTTTCCTCAGACGGCTACGAGCTTTTTATTATGGAAACGCTTTTTTCCGGGTGTCTGTCTGGTTTTTATAACGCAGCTGATTAACTTCCGCCTCAGGACACAGACAGCCACGCGCTCACGGCGGTGCGTCCGCCGCACGCATCTGGGAAGTCTCGCGGTCCTGCTCGCTGAGCTCGGCGAGCAATCCCGGAAAAATTCCCAAAAAGTTGACACCATCACTTACTTGCTCAAAGCCTTAGGTCCCTGTATTAAAGATAATCGCGCCCAGTATGTTGATGCTGTCCAGTTTATACTGGTGGGTTTTTCTTAATATCAAGTGAAATATATACTGATGGAACCACCATACTGACGTCTTGACCAAGTCTCGAGTTCCAAGTCGAAAACAATCAGCATAAAGTACACAATAGACTAGTGGTGGCGGTCAACACACACACACACATTTAGACTAGACTATATATATTATTATACCCAACGTACAAGATGATTAAATTATGCGATTGCTTGTGAAATCAACAAGGTCAGAGTTTTGTGATTACGCGATAACGCCACCACTAGTCGTGATCAATCAGTAGCTACTTGATTAAATTCAAATAACCCCAACATACTAATAACATAAACGCCAAAATAGTCAATAAATCAAATCACCTTCGCCATCAATGCCACCAATACAGCATGATGATGAGAAGCAGCGAAAAGTGGGTTTAGGAGCCTCGCGCCTGCAGCCCATCTCGAGGGAAACCCCACTACAGCAACGCTGGCAAGCTCTCACCCTTTAAATCATGGATCAATCTAAAACCTCCGAATCAACCTAAAACCTTCGACGGTGCCATCTACATTCATGTGACTTTGCACGGAGCAGCGTCGGTCGGCCGTGGTGTGCTCGCGTCTCTAGGTCGAGGGTCACTCATTAACGGACAGCTGAGAAGAAACGTTTTCTTTTTCAGGGAGATGTATCGACCAAACAGCACGAACGAGCTTAGCACTTCGAGGCAAGATCCAACCCCGAGTTGGGCAACTTATCGCCCCCGTGAGCACGGATTATCCAAAAATCTTCAACGCTCTCTTCTATATACGGTCATGTGACCTTGTCCGGAGCCATGTACTACGTGGAATTACGAAAAATTAAAAGGCAACCATGCGTGCGGGAACTGTGTGTACTACTAGGAAAAGCATCTTCTCGGGGACCGAAAAAAAAATGCAACATAAGGAAGTGTGCTTTCGCGCGCGCCCAAAATAAGGAACAAAGTCAACCTGAGCCCGATTTCAGATGTCTTGTGAGACGGGCGGTACCGTACGCATCATAAAAAAAAACGTCCGGTTGTGCCAAGTTGTTGTGCCATTTTTTTTTTTTTTTTTCAAAATGTTAGAAGAAGGTGTTATTGCTTTATTGGAGCATTATTATTGTGGACATAACAGTAATGACGTGGAAAACACACAACAAGCAAGATGTCCAGAACTACAAGATATATATGCTGTTCAGCGAGTGTTCAGGGCAAAGAAGCTGGTCTATACTGAAATTGGTGAGCACGTTCAACCAAGGTATCTATTGAAAACCGAAAGCTCAGCCAGATAGTAGTAATGCTCAGTTGGCTCGCACGACTTTTGCTACACAACAGGCAGTAGTGGTCCCTCTCCGGCTGACACAACCGACAATATTCAGAATACCGCCTGTGCAGGTACACTATTGAGGGTTTGGTGTTCCCACTACAGTGCCGATACCCTTAATGCGGACTGTGTACCCTCGGTGGGGTCTCATGGCGTAGTTCAAACGCCGTTGGGTGGGCTCTGTGTCCCCGCCCTATAGACTACTCTTACAAATTCCCAAAAGAAGTGGACGAGAGCGATGTACTTGAAATACACTTTGGCCCACAGAGAGACAAATTTCTTCACGAGATGCCTGGAATCTCTACCCAATCCCCTGTTTATGGGTTTTTCGGTCTAACGGTGTTGTGTTTGGACACAATAAATTGCTTTAACGCAAGCAGCTCTTAATTTAATTAAGTCACCGGTTGTGGGAAAAGGGCGTTAAGGCATGTTTCAAAGCGTGCCTTAAAGGCTAAGGGAGCCTGTCACCATCGGGGCAAATCAACGCTGAACAGTGCAAGCAAAGCGTCCCGATCAATAGCAACGCGCGCGTTCTAGGGGGAGCAAAAGTGTGGGGATTTAGATCGAGGCTGGGACTGTCCCAGGCGATTATATGTACAGTTCCGGCCCCGCTACCCCCTCCCCCCGCCCGCCATGCTGTTTTGAAGATTGCATGAACACCACTCGGGCATTTTTAGCACTTCGTGTTGATAGTAGTAGTAGCAGTAGCAGTAGTAGTAGTAGTAGTAGTAGTAGTAGTAGTAGTAGTAGTAGTCTGATCGCTGGTCGTTCATTGGCCGGGGACCGTACGTACAGTAACCATCATCTATATCTGGGGACGATAGGGTTCCATCCCAGGATCATATCCATCCACACATACATATACAACTCCGACAACCCAGGAACGAACACGGATATCACCAGGATTGATATCTCTCCGCAGTGTGGAAGTCCCCAACCCCACCTACCGGCCGATCTCGAGCATTATAACCGTGGAAAAAATCCTGAAATGAGGCCAAAACAGTGCGTATTTGACTCGCATAATGAATGGTCGAATATTCATGAAATACTTGCCCGCATAATCACCTCTTTCTTTGTCGTTGATCCAACACCGCAATTGTTTGCTGAAAATCCCGAAATGGTCGAATATTCATGAAATACTTGCCCGCATAATCACCTCTTTGTCGTCGACGCAACACCGCAATTTTTTGCTGAAAATCCCGATTTCACGATTTTTCATTCGCTTATTGGGTAAAAGCCTAAGCTCGCTAATATTGTCGCGGGCTTTCTTTCACACTACTCGCGTAGGGCAAAAATTCGCCATGCGACCGCAATTCTTACGAAACGCTCGACCTCAGGATGAATCTGTACAGTTGGTACCCAGAGCGTCGAAGATAAAGCCATTCGGGGCATAAGAGCGATCAAATCGCCATGTCCCGGCATACTAACAGCCATTTATTGTCCAAAACAGATAGATAAGAGCAATCAATGAGCGCCTGCGTCGGCTTGTCACAGGGTGATCTTGAATCGGAATACCCACACTCTGTACTGCTGTAATTACTTGGTGTAGATTGTCTGAAAAACTGTTCTCGTATTGTATCAGTTTTCCTTCCATCCCATGTATTGCCCTTGCAATACTCTCGCCCTCCCTCCCAGTATTGTAACTCAGATCCGGGGTCACATAGCGGACCCTCCTGCCCCCTCCCCACTACGGTAAATGCCTTAATTTTTATCGCGAGAATAATTCAGCATTTTCTTCCCTTGTCGATTCGCGCCGAATTGTAGCGATACCCATGCTACTAGGGGTTCTCAGCAGTTTAGTTTATCCTTTTTTTGCATTTCTGCTAAAATAAAGTTAAATCTCACAACGCACGGTGGGAATCGAACCCAAGGACCAACGTTAGTAGTATTCGAGGGTCACCACTAGACCACCGGGGCGACCGGTTCTATGTTACTCACTAGAGATGAGCAACTAGCAATCATCAGCAAGGAGCACGTCAAGTAGGAAGCAACACAAGATTATTGGTCAGTCACGTACCAACACTGGACCGCTTCCAGTTGACCGGCAAACGACCAAAACAGCAACGGAGACAGGCACCACGGCCACAACAAAGCACGCCTTTCACACTGCCTATACTTCTCTAAAGAGTCTTCTCGGGGAAAATAATAACTTGCCGATGCGATACCGGGACGAATGCATGCCACTGGTTTCTTCAGTGGATACCGTCTACTACTACTAATACCTTCGCGTGGCGCAGCTTAACAACAGGAACGATTTTTCTCCTTGTTTTTTATGTCGAAAATTTATTTCCTGTTTTATGGTACACCCTCCCCATGCCATAAGTCAGACGAAAAGCGTGTGTGTAAAAGAGCATCAGTGTGTTTGCTCTTGCTCGTACCTATATTACTTGTGATACGGTATTCCCCTGGGAGCCTACCAAGGCGTAAGATGTGGGATACGGTTGGATATAAAAGGGTTTCACATGCCTTTGAAGGCATGTGCGTATAGGGGAATTAAACGCTATTCAGTTCGTCCGTGGCGTGTGTGCAACTAATACAAGAGCTTATCTAGTACAAGTGAGTGACCAATGTGGAACCTGCCTAGTAGAGAAACCTGCAAAGAAAGGGTTGGCCTGTGTCTGTAACAACCCCTTAATCTTATTATACATGGCGTCGACGGCAGGACTTGCACGAGTACAAACTATGTCGATGTGGCCGAAGTCGTGTAAATCCACACCCTCGAGGCCGGGGACTCAGCCACTCGTAATGCTGCTGTGTGGCTTTTTCTGGCGCAGTAATCGTAATCACTACCTCCTCGTTTTAGTCATGCGTGCGCTTGCCACGTTTACCCATGTACGTATGTACCTACCGAAATTCAATAAAAATAAAGACACAACTATGATACCTACCGCGGTACCATGGGGATTTTTCTACAGTAAATAAATGTTCTTTGTTTTGGGACAAAATTGACGCCAATTTGGAAATAATGTCTTGCTGCCAAGTTTTATTTTATCAACCTCTCCATACATCAAGATCCGAGGAATAACTGGAGAGTACCGTTCAAAATACAGAAAATTGCGCACTTACTTCTCGCTTGTGTCGCTCAGCCCTCATCCGCGTTCACGTCGAGGTGCGGAATTGATAAGGCAGGGTGAGGGGTTTTGGAGCCGCCCCTCGAAGACGGCGCTCGAACCAAGCGATTTGACCGAGAAATTGCAGTTTCGATAATCCTATACTGAGGCCGAGACGAACAAAACTCCTGGCCCAATCCCTGTCCCCTCGAAAACACGAATCATTTTATATATGGATACCTTGTCGTTTTCTTGCACCAGAGTATGCGATGGAAACCCGAACACGTCTAGAGGGCTAGGTTTTGCCAAGGTGCCCGTCATTGCCCCGCTTCGCTTGCCTGCCCCCGCCATGGAAATCGACCGTTCGACTGGTGTCGTTGTTTTGTGGATACGAGTACAGTGACATATGATGTAAACCTCCGGCCACGCTACCCCCTCCCTCGCACCTCCCTCCGCCCCCTCCCCCCGCCGAACATGTTGTCTTGGAGATTAAGCGGACATCGCTGGGGCTTGACACTTAATCAGTCGCGTTCTTTGTCCTCGACGTTCCTTTCGACAAGCGATGATTCCCCCTTGCCACCGGGGCCACTGTTGCGTCTTTCCTTACACGCATGTGATCGACGGTCTCCGCCAGACTACGTTGCACCAGGAACCACATGGCGGACACTTCCTTCTGAGGTCTCTCTTGTTGATTATTTTCAGACTGTGCGATTCATGTGCTCTGTCCAAACGAGCAGTCTATGCGCGCACGGCAGGTAATGCCCCCTCCTCCTGTGTATCGTCTGCTCTTGCCCCCCCCCCCCCTCAGCCTGCTGAACGTGCAATTCCCTCTCCCCCCCTCCCTTCCTCCCTCTCTCTCCCCCCCCTCCCCTCCCTCATTCTCTCATTCCCTCTGCCCACCAGCTAATTGGATGCCAACCTTTCAAAAACCAAGATCTTGAAAGAGGTTGCGAGGCGATGTCTGGATCGATCGGTGCAAGCACGAAGGTCCTTGACCCTCTATCCACTTCAAAAAAATATCCTATGCAAATTTCAAGTACGTTGTCTCTAAGGACATGGATGCAGTTCTCGAAGGCTTAAGGATGCTCGGGCAGATAGGGAGCCGCCAGGAGCGGGCTCCCTCCAGGTCTCGCACAAGCTTCAGCTCTAATATTTGCCTTGGGCTATTGAGGCTGGAGGGTTTAAGACGGGCTAATGCCGTAAGAGAAGCCCGCTAGGCTACAACGTTTTTGGCCGCCGCCGCCGCCTATTTGTCTCCGACCGGGAAGAGCAGAGGGTTCCCGCGGGCGCAGCCGACGGAATCACGTGTCCCTCTTGTCGTATGATACATGCACCGAAAACCATGTTGAAGGATTTAGGCCACTACTGTATGCATGTTGTTCTGTATTGTTTTTTGCGAAATGTATGTATCTTAATCATACCGTGTATGATACATACAAGGGCTCCGCATGGGTGCTGGCATTCGTCGGCACCCATGCTCCGGGCAGGGCAGGGCAGGACTTCGACTTGCTCGATTCAATGTTCGACAGAGAGTAAAAACCGTTAACACACAACACATGATCTACGCGTGTAGAACTTAACGTAATGCCAAGATATTGATATAGACTACCAGCAAACTACTTACTACTTCTGTCGTTTCCTCCATTTTTCCGTTTGTTTCTCGCGTGAATCCGATTCCGAGCTTCGTATGTATTTCGATCGGATAAATCCGAGCACACGGAGACTGACCCTCTCTCTAGTCTGGCCACGAAGAGACGTTTCGAGTTCGTTTCTTGACGTTTCGATTCAACCAAGCATCCAGGGCTAGCAGAGGGATGGCCAAATGTTTGCTGCATGTTCTCTACGTAACAACTGGCAGGCGCGCACTGAGCCAGCTTCAGCTACTACTACATGCATGCATGATACCACGAACTCATCTCCCCCCCCCCCCTTTGTTCCCCGCCCAGTTCGTTCAAACGCCCCACTTATAATCGAAATCGGCCAGAGTAATAAACACTAATAAGCCATTGATATCACGTCATTATCTTTCTAGCCATCCATGACGTAGCTTTCATTCATCCCCCCTCCCCCCCTCCAACGCCTCCTCCTTCCCCACACCCCGCACGATCGCCTAGACCCAGCACCGCGCGTATAGTAGGCCCCTACATATATGATTAATACGCGCGATCGGAGGATTACACACAACGTTGCGAACATCAATATCGACCAAATCCTTGATTTTAATATTATATGTGACCTAAACCTCTTGAACCCCCCCCCCCCCCCCCGCCTTTTTTTTTTTTTTTCCCTCGCTTCCTCTTGCTTAAACGCCCCACCTACTATCGAAATCCGCCAGAGTAATAAACACTTCCACGCCCTGGATATCGCCTCGTTATCGATTTAGAGCCGTCCATGCCGCTGCTGTAATTACCACCCACCCCCGTCCCCAACGCCCCCTCCTTCCCCACCACCCGCACCATCGCCTAGACCTAGCACCACGCGTATAGCCAACCCCTACATCTATGCGACCTAAAGCCCTCCCCCCCCGCCCCCGCCCCCCCCCGCCACATTCCCCCCGCTCCCCCACAAGAAATATTTATAGTTTCCACGCACAACTTGACCTGCCCCACCCGTCCCCTCCCCCCCCCTCCCCCCCTCCCGCCCCCCTTTTTGATCAAAATCAGGCCCCCACGTCCTTAAAAACTCCGCCCTCCCCTCACCGGATATTCGACTTACAGGATTCACTTGATAAACTGATGCATTTCCTTCCACAGCTGTCAGATTTTGTCCCCCTCAGAAACGGGTTATATATTTTCCGCGCACAGACTGCCTAACATCACCCTATTGACCCTGATAGCTACACTGTAGTTGCAAGGGGAGTCGCCGACCTATATCCTTAATGAGGACACACAACCCGTAATACGCGCGATCGGAGTATCACACACAGCTTGCAAAGATGAGTTTCGACAAAATATTCGATCTCACAGCTGGGGTGTATTTTTATTTTTATAATAATATAATACGCGCGATCGGAGTATCACACACAGCTTGCAAAGATGAGTTTCGACGAAATCTTTGGTCTCACAGCAGCTGGTGGAGGGTATTTTTATTTTTATAATATCTACATCCGAGGCTCGCAGACCGACTGTGTCTCTGTGTGTATAGTGATCGTGGAGAGACTTGCTGACTGCATTCTAGGCGTGAAACACGGTGTCGCTGCCTCCGTCATTCAATTCCTCGAATTCCATTATATAATAATAATGCTGGTACGTGTTGCTGTAGACCACTCTCGTCTGGTCGATGGAATATTAGTAGTACTAGTAGTACGCGATGATAGCACTGACTCACAATTATTTCGACGGAGTCGGGTTTTCTCGCATACTTCTCGCATACGGCAAACATTTGCAGTGCGAGCGCAGTTCAAATATTTGTTTGCATGATGATAGGTCGCACCAAAAAGCGATTTTGAGCCTATATCAGGTTGGCAAGAACAAGCACGCTCAAAATAAGCGTGAGAAACACTTGAACAGCAACAACAGCACCAAACGCAATATTAATGGACGAATTAGAGCCATTTGTATGCAGGATTCAGGCTCCCCGGTTATAGGAACAATTAATTTCAAACAAAAATGTGGTGTTGAACGAAAAACGACATAATAATATGTGGAACTAAGACTGGCACGACTCGAGTATGATAACCAACTGTGGAAAAAAGCCTGAAATTAGGCCAAAACAGTGCGTATTTGACTCACTGGCATAAAGGTCGAATAATCATGGAATACTTGCTGTGCCCGAATAATCACCTCTTTGTCGCTTATGCGGCACCGAAAAAAAGTGCTGAAAATTCCGATTTCATCGCTTATTGGGTCAGAAACCTAAGCTCGATAATTATTCGCGGGTTTTCTTGCATACTACTTGCGTAGGGCAAAAAATTGCCATGCGACCGCAATTCGTACCAAACGCTCGACCTCGGGATGAATCTATGCAGTTGGTGCCCAGAGCGTCACGATAAAGCAATTCGTGACTTAAGAAGGGCGGTCAAATCGCCATGTTCCGGCATACTAACAGCCGTATATATTGCCCACAACAAATAAGTAAGAGCAATGAGCGCCAGCTTCGGCTTGACACAGAGTGATCTTGAATCGGAATGTAATGCCCCTTTTACTTCTTCTCTGTCTTTTCTACTCTATTATTTTTCCCCATTGACTTGCGTCTGGCGTGCGTATGCGTAGTGATAGGTACCACGAGATATTTGTGCAGAAGATCCCTATTTTTTTATGATACTGCTATATCGTCGATTGCTGTGGCGCACAGGAGATATTGTCAAGAAGATCCCTATTACTCTGTATCATCGGTTAATTCCTGGCGAACACGACATGACATTTTCAAGAAGATCCCTTTATTGTATTATACTGTCGTCAATTAATTGCTGGCGCACACGATGTATTGACCAGCAACAACAGCAGTCAATATCCAGCGCAATTCTTGGAACCACACAAAAAAGCGTTCGAAACACTACTACCTTGAAAATCACACCTAACTTTAGAAGTGTATCCACGTTTCGTTTGTGGGGATAAATGACTAATTCCACGATAGCCCCCGCCCAAAGCAGCGATTTTCTTGAACGAACGTTTCGGGGCTGCTCGACACAAGGAAGGATGTTATTGAAAGAAAAGTATCTACATATTTTATTGTGTGCAAAAGGTCTATCGATCGATGACGTCGGGGTGTCTAGGGACACCGTGTTTCAGGAGATACGACCGGGCGCTGGTTTTGAAACCGGCGATTTCGTTCTAGAAAAGTTGGGGGGGCTACCGTAGAACGACTCAAATATACATGGAATTAATGTGGGATATTTATGATGCGGTCCTCAAAGACGGATGATGGATCGTGGAGCAGTAGTCTATATACGGAACGACTCTTTGGAGCGGCGATGAAAAAGACTGGCAAAACATTGTTTCTCGTGCTGCGATTTTTGAAAGCGACTCCGTTTGTTGTGTTTGTTTTCTATTTTTTTTCATGGTCTTGCCTGTTTTGTTGTGTTCTCGTGCCCGGTACGCTAGCATTTCACTTGCTTTATACCTTGATTTATTGCGATTATTTGGTTTACTCTGTCTCACAGTCTGTGACCACAAACTAATAAGTTGTATCTCTCTAGGATGAAGAATCAGCACAGACACTGGGTGTAATGATCTTGGTTAGGGAACGGCCCCCCTCGAAGACAACGAACGCTCGACCAAAGGCATTTAACCTTGAAATCCGATATCGAAAAGCAACGACACAGTCAGTCGTACGATGTGCACAATAGACCAAACGCTTCGGGGTGTGACCATGAAAACAGTGTGGTGGGGACGAAGTAAGCAGCCAATTTGGAAATTATGCCAACTTGGAAATAAATGTTTTCCCTTATGTTCTTTTCGTTCAAGTTCTGCAAATGCCAAGATCCAAGAATAGCTTTGGGCGTATACCGCTCGAAATACAAAATTTTGCGCACTTCTCGCCTGTCTCGCTCAGCCCACGTACCTGACCCCGGCCAGGTCCGGAACGGATACGACAGGGTGAGGGGCGTTCGAGCCGCCCCCCGAAGACGGCGCTCGAACGAAGCTATTTTACGGAGAGTTCCGGTTCCGAGAATCGCATACTGAGGCCGAGATCGACAAAACTCCTGACCGAATCCCCCCCAAAAAGAGTGATCACATATATATATATATATGTATGTGCTGCTCACTGCTGATGTCATTGTGCTCTGCTCTTTGCTGTTGTTGCGGCCCAACGCTGCCACCGCCCACTGTCCGCGAGCGCAAGACTGCGAGGAGCGAAGCCGGCCACCCCCTCCTTCCTCCCGCCCCTCTTAACGCCTGCGCCTGGGCGTCGCCTGTTGGTGGTGCTGTGTGTAGATCTGACTTGTGTGTTTTGTTCTCAAGACTAACTTTGTGTTTTGATGTGCTGTTCACAGTTGCAACAAAACCGTTCACTGCGAGCGAAATTAACTAGAAGTTGCTGGGTTCGTGATTTGATTGTGTTATAAAAAACGTTCAAGGCCTGTAGTCCGTGAACAGCACCAGCGAGACAGGCAAGCAAACAAAGGCCGTTCACCACAAGACGGTAGATCGTGAAGATTGGAACCGGTGTACCGTACGTATTGGCCTGTTGGTTTGTTTGGGATTGCGCTGATTTTTTTACCCTCTATGCCTTAAGCTGGCGTGGAAACCACTGCTATACCGCTTTATGGTTTCAGTTTCTCAGTCAGATAGCTTGGAGGTTCAGCTCGTAGAGACCCTTAGTAAAACGAAGAAGTTCGTTTTTTCCCTGCAAAAATATGGAGAGAAGGGAAAAGGGAAGGGAGGCTATATTAGTAGTGGGGGTGTGCCCACCCGACCGCCCGACCGCCCGTAACATAGACCTTGCACGTGTCATATGTTTCACCCTTTTTTCTCTTTGCTCTTTGCACTCGGTCTGGTAAAACACACGGCCGCGGGGTTAAATGGAGATCTTGCACATGGGGACACACTCGAGTTGGAACCCGTTCGTCTACTACCCGGGTACTCGACGGGTAGTACCCTGAACTATCACTTCCCGTTCGGGTACGAGTAATACCTAATACCCGCCGGGTATTTGAACTCGGATGCCCGGGTACCCGATATGATAAGATGAAGGGGCTGTTACAGACACAGGCCACACTTCGCAGGTTCTCTACTAGGCGGGTTCCATGTTGGTCACTCACTTGTACTAGATAAGCTCTTGTATTAGTTCCACACTCGCCACGGACGAACTGAATAGCGTTCAATTCCGCGAGGCAAAAGCATCATCCCCTTTTTCCTATACCTGCATGCCTTCAAAGGCATGTGAAACCTTTTTATATCCAGCCTCCAGCCGTATCCCATATTTCACGCCTTGTTAGGCTCCCAGTGGAATACCATAACACTAGCCCACCCTGATGAGCCGTATAATATGCAGAAATATGGAAGATTTGGGGAAGCACCGGTTCCACGATCTAGAACATGACTCAAAGATGCGGCTCTTCACAACCTACTCCCACACCTCTACCCTGCGAGGCCTCAGGGAAAATGCTACAGCAGAAAACCTCAAACGAAGAACGGAAGACGAGGAAAAGGGTACAGAACACTCCAGCGAATGGCGCGATCGACAGGCGCGAGAGCTATCACTTCCGCAGACTAGCGAGGGAAACGGGGGCAGAGAAAAGGGAAAACGGGAACTATGCAGAAAAATAGAAGCAATAACAAAATTCGAAAGCGCTGGAGTCGAAGGCAGAAGAATCAAAAACCTCGCGAGCGAAACCCCAAGCGGTCACAAAAACGTACCAGAACGCGCTACGCACGAAACCCAATTCGCGCGCGGAATGGACCTCGTACCCCACCCTGCGGGGGCGACGTCGAAACCGGGCGGAGATTTACCAGAAAAATCCCCCCAGGAAAACTGAATAAAAAACCAAGAACCAAAACGAATGTCCCCCGAAGAAGCAAAATTTGAAACCGATAAAACCGGATCAAAATACTCGAGGGCAGTGGTGGCCTGAACGTCAACTCGCCACGTCCGGGCCTCGAGATTCATCTACGTTACTTTGAATCCCGCGTGCAACTGATCTACCCCGACGGAGTTGAAGGCACCAGGAACCTTGTACACCTCCTGTCGAAGTCGTGTAGTGAGCCGGAGAGAGCGGAAGCTTAATCGGTCCCCGGTCGTCCAGAAAAAGTACCAAATATTCCCCGTCGCTGGATGTGCGAGCGCTGATTTTCCCAAACCACCACAAGCCGTCATCGGCTTTGTACCAAAAATGGGCCCCATTGGGGAGCACCGTGGTGCTGTAGTGGCGTAACCAGTCAGCGCGCGGCACGCAGCCGTAGTCAGGTGCCAAGAAACGTTCGCCGTTAGCACGGGAAAGCTCCCGTTGTGCAGCTCCAATGCGCATCTGCCGATACAGGCGGTTGGTTTGGCGGTGTTGGTTTGGAGTGCCAGCCAAGTAGAGCAAGATCTGCTGGCGTGAGAGCTGGAGGTCCATCTCCCGTTCCCACGACGGGCGGGTGAGCCCAGTCCAATGCGTCTCGTACATCACCGCGATGGCACCACCCCTACCACGGATCGATTGATGGCCGGTGATCTTTTCCACCTTTAGCCGCTGGAGGGGCGCCGACACGTCGTCGTGGGCCACGTGATATGGGGGGGATTTTTCGTAAAATTGTTGAGCACGTACTGCGTCAACCCATCCGGAAGGTACGTAGGCATGTCGCCGCGGTCGTGGAGGTTGGTGCAGGGCTTGCATAGCTCGACGGAGACGCGGCGGTGCGCATCCGCGCCGGGCATGTCTGTGGGGAGGTCCAAATAGAGGAGCGTATCCCCGAGAGCTGAACCGTCCGGTGCGTCGCTAGAGGGACAGGGGCCCACGGCAAGGGTCTTGTAGGAGCCCGTCCAATTTAGCGCGAATTTGGTCATGAGCACCTTTGCATCCGTGCCGGCTTTCGCGCCTTGGCGAATAGTGGAGGCCGTATTATACAGCAAAACCCAATTTACCCACAACAAAGTTGGGAACCCGGCGCAAAGCGTCCGAGAGGGCTAAGTTTCGCCGTTTCACGCGGGAAACTGTTAAGGCATGCATCTCGCGAACAATATCGTTGGCGCGCTGTTGGCGTTCTGATGCCCGGCCGCAGTATGCGAGGTGGTCGCGGGCCAGACTCTGATCCCCGGGGACCCCGGAGCGGTCGAAAATAGTGAGAGAGAGGCGCGGGAGCCTGCCCAGGTGAACTTCGTTGGGGGGCAGTCCAGTGGCGGCACTGACCGAATTGTTGCAGGCGAACTCCACGTGCGGTAACTGCGCATCCCAATCGTCTTGTCGTTCGTTGACGACCGTAGCCAGAATTTGGGCCATTGTGTGGTTAACGCGCTCCACACCACCGTTGCCCCTTGGATGGTAGGAGCTGGTGGCGATTTTTCGAGCACCAAGAAGCTCATATACGACGTGTGAAAGCTTGGAGCAGAACTGGACGCCGTCGTCCGAAAGGATGCTACGTGGACACCCTCAAAGGGGAATGTACCGGTTGATAAGAATGTTGGCCGTGCTTCCAGCTGTAAATTCAGCGGCGGTGATGACGAGCATGTCCGCACGACGGCTAAAGCGGTCGGTGAAGAGCAAAATATAGGTGTTACCCCGGGGTGTGACCGGCAATGGCCCAAAATAGTCCACGCTTACCGCACTGCCCGGCCCCGGAGGGAGGGGAATCAAAATGATGCTTACCGCAATGCCCGGCCGCGGAGGGAGGGGTATCAAAATGATGGGTTATCAAACCGTCAGTCGCGGTATCTTCCGCGCTTGGCACTTCAAGCAATGGCACAACCACCAGTGGGTGCATATGCTCATTTCTATCCACCATTAGAAACGCTTGAGCACGTAAAGTGTACGTGCCGTGCCTAGATGGCAGAAAGCAGTCGAATGGCAGGCTTGAATGATCCAAGGGCGCATGAGTAGCGGCACGTAAATACGGATTGGTTCGTCGCCCAAAAGGCAAGCCTCGCGCCCCGTAGGCCGTAAGGAGTAGTGGACCGGGATTGGATTGCGGACGAGGAGGACAATGCCCTCGTCGGTAGTATGGAGGCGGTCTTTGCCAGCGAGCTCTTGGATCTCCGAGAATGGGGAGCGCTGGTGGGAGGGGAAACGCGCTAAGACTTCGGTGGGCAAGGCCAATGGCCGGCCGAGAAGAATGTATCGTATTACGGCGTGGCACGTAGGCTCTGCACGTTGCTCTCTCTCCCAGTCGGCGTGCGAATAACGCTCACGGAACCACCAAAGTGTAGTTCGGAGCAGCGTCGAGGGCGTCCAAATCGGTCGTACAGGGGGAGGGGCACTCCGAAGGGGTCGAGAGCCCTAAAAGCAGGAGTCCCAAAGGCTCCGCTCGGTCGCGTTCAGACGGGATTGGTACCGTCGGGACAGGCGTTGGGGCTCGAGATGTGCTCGGGGCGGCAGCCAAAGGCAGCCGAGGGCGCGAAACGCGCGGCGGAGGGTCGACCCGAGAGGAACACGTCCGCGGAACCCTGCCGGGACCGGAACCATAGTCAACGGCAGGCTACGCGGCGCCGGCCGCAGCGGCTGTTCTTCGGCGCGTCCGAGTGGAGATGCGCCCCGTAGGCGGCAGTGCCACTGAAGAATCCGATGGGGGCGTAGAGGCCCGCGGGGGTAACTCTGGCGGGGTAGCCCCGGAGGGCACCGCGAAAACCGGAGTGAAAATGGCGTCGGCGGCAGGCCAAAAAGGCGCGCGGCCGAGGCGGTCATCACCGGTACCGACGAAAGCAGAAACACTGACGACGAATCTCCCGGTGGGAGCAGAAAGCTCGTCAATCCTCATACGTGGCCCGTGTGCGCGAAAACCGTGAAAATCAGTGGAGGTAAGGGGGAGCCCACCCAAGACGGCGCTATCGCGTTGGGGCACAAGCTCACCCAAGCAAATGCCGAGGATCGATGTGGAGGAGGTGAGCAGGCCGCAAGCCCTGAGGAGGTATATGGCCTCATCGTCGATAGGGATGAAGCGGCTAGAACCGCTGCGGTCGTGCTCAGTCGCCGGCTGTGGCAACCGCGAGAGGAAGTCAGCATTACCAAATGCGATTCCTTTTCGGCACTCTAGTGTGTAGTCAAACGCGGTAAGATACTTGAGCCACCTCTGGACTCGCACGTTGTGATCTCCAACTTTTCCGATATTTTCCAGAGCCTTGTCCGAGAAAATGCGAAACTTCGTACGCCATACATAGCCTCGAAGGCGCTTGATCACCCATACGATGCTGCCTGCTTCCAAATCGAGCGGCGTCCAATGTCTTTCCGAGTCGAGGGTAGCGCGACTAACACAGGTAATGGGCCTCACGGAGCCGTCGGGCTGGTATTGCCCTAGCGTAGCGCCAAAGCCGTCGATGCTGGCGTCGCAGTACACCCGAAAAGGACGGGAGCCGTCCTCCACGGCGTCCCAATCGGAAAAGACCAGGACCGGTGGAGCGGCAAGCTCCGCGAACATGTCACGCACGATGACTTCCATGCTCGGCGTGAACAAAAATTTGACACTCTTCTTGAGGCGGGCCGTGATTGGTCGAGTCCGTTTGGACATATCTGGCAAAAACTTTCGGTAGTACGAAAGGCCACCTAGGAGACAGCGCAGCTGCTTCAGATCACGGGGCATGGGCATGAGGATCAAAGCCGACACTTTCTTGGCGTTTGGGCGTGCGCCCGCGGGCGAGATGGAGTGGCCCGGGAAATCGGCATCCGTCACGCCGAGTCTGGCTTTCGAGGAGGAGAGCTTAAGGTTGTGCTTGCGTAGTCGCTCGAAGAGGGCACGGATGGTTTTAATGTGGGTCGACGGGTCTGAATCGAACACGATCACATGTGTCCAGGTATGCCGCAACCTGCAAGCCCTTCGTAACCTCGTTGATTACCTTCACAAACCAACCAGACGATGCGCTGCTGCCCTAAGGCATAACCAGCCACTCGTAAAGGCCCGTGGGGGTGCAGAATGCCGTGAGTAGAACTGTGTCCTTGTGGTTTTCTGGTGAAACGACGGTACTAGGTCGAAAAGCGAGAAAACGCGTTCCTTGCCGAAATAGTCCAGGACCTGATCCATGCGTGGGATGGGATGCTGGCTGAGTCTGCTAATAATGTCGTTGAGCTTCTTGTAGTTAACAGTGATCCGAACCCCACCAGATTTTTTGGGACGGCCACCAGAGGGCTCGAGTATGGCGAAGTCGAGTGTTGGATTACACCGGCAGCGAGGTACTGATTGAGGGTGGCGTCCACCTCTTTGGCCAAAATCGGGTTGATGCGATGTGGTCGGGAGGTGACCGGCGCACTGCCCTCCGGTACCGAGGCAGGTTCCACGTTGTTCACTCACTTGTACTAGATCAGCTCTTCTATTAGTTCCACGCTCACCACGGACGACGAACTGAATAGCGTTCAATTCCGCGAGTCAAAATCATCATCCCCTTTTTCCTATACGCAATGCCTTCAAAGGCACGTGAAACCTTTTTATATCCAGCCGTATCCCGTATCTTACGCCTTGTTAGGCTCCCAGGGGAATACCATATCACCGACATGAACAGGTACTACCCGATAATATGCGCGTGTCCCCATTTCGATATCCATCACTCCCCCCCCCAAGAAAACATAAAGCATGTCACGATCTTCAACACGCACACACGAAGCAATACCACCCTGGTTTGCATGTGCTGTTCGTCTGCTGTGTTTTGCTTCGCACAAACTGCGGAGGGCTTATTTGGCGTATGGTCATTGTGTACCAGCTGATAGGGCAGTCTCTGGATTTCCCACCAGAACAATTGTCTCTGTCCCGGACAACATCACGAAATGTACTCGTCACGTGTTTGGGCTTTAAAGGCGAACGTTGCAAGACATATTTTCCTTTAGCGTCGAGGAAAAAAAATGTACCTTTAATTGCCGTAAAAAACACCGGTGTACCGTTTAATGGCATTTGGGTTTCCGGACGGACGGTCGGACGGACATCTTGACAATATCGGCGACAGAAACCCTAGTAAGCTGAGGAATATGCCTTTTGTTTTTTGGCGAATCGAATTTCGATAACCCACGTCGGGCATTTTCGGGCAGCGGCGCAACGGTACACCAACAAGTAAACTCATGCCAATACTACTGTGCCGAAATCAAGTAGGCGGCGAGCTGTACTTCCGCCTTTGCGAAGGTGTTACGGTTGGCGGCTCGGTAGAGTAGAGCATATACGGGTACGGTAGCGTGTAGCAGTATGAGTAGTGCCTTCAAAATATGTTTGTAAACACCAGGTATCATCTTTGTTCAAGGATCAGCCTCGAAAGAGCAAAAACATACTTGATGGATGGCGTATAGCACGAAAACGAGGGCAGGTGGCAGCATGATTGGGGATAATCCACAGTGACTCGGCCCTTGTTAGTTCTCGTGTCAGTGTGAGATCGTTGCACGCGCTATACCCCCTTTGAATGCTGTTTTCATGTCCGTAAACACCGCCGTGTGCCGTCCGGGTGCCGGGTACCCGCATTACCTGGGTAGTTGCTCCTAAAAATACAGGCACCCGGCCACGGGTAAGGGTCCGGAAAACATCCGGGTACCAGTTTGTTCCGGGTACCCGACGGAGCACAACTCTAATACACACGAAATACCTCCCGGCATTATGGCGATGGTGACAAACGATAAATGTCCTGAAAACTGATTACGCCGAACTGCTGCTCTTCTCTTCCCCCACCTGCTGTTTTTTCAATCCAACCGGATCGCCGGCGGAAACAAATACATAAACAAAAGCACCCTCATCGCCCAAGCTCCAAAACAACCCAAGCTGAAACAGAACGAAATGAAAATAAGTGAAACGAAACGAGGCAACTCGAAATGAAGCACGCTTTAAACGAAATAAGGAAACTTTCCCCCCTCCGCCTCCCCCCCCCGCCCCCCAGGAGCTTTAACGCTCAAGCAAAGCCAAGCAACCAGCACGAAGGACCGAACCAAGCGTGAAAAAAAAAACAAAAAAACAAAAAATCCCATATCTGTTCTTCAATCGGTTGCCCTCGGCGCCCCCTTCTTCTCTGCTAACCCACGCACAGAAAAAGGCGAGACTACACCGGGCGAACAAAAGAGAAAAGGGCTACCGATATTACTCCCTGACGCAACAGAGGGGCAAAACGGTAAACCATGGCATTTACGTCCGACTTCGTTCGCGCCCCGCTCGCGCTCAGCCCCGCGCCTTTCAGTGTTATTCACCGACCAGCTCCAGGAACACGTGAGCACACACGCAAACAACGCGCGACCGACACAAACCGCGCTCTGGCTGATTCACTTCGTTAGCGCGTACCCTACTATCTCAAGTAACGACGATTTTCCCTCCAAAACAAGGTACCTGGTACCGTATACACACATTCGGCGACAATCACGGGGCCGGAAATACTTAATAAACAAAACGTGGTAGCTCCCTGTCCTCTCCAACATACCTCCCTGCTAGTGGTGCCAACAAGCCTACCAGCTCAAGATAAATAATTTTTGATGCCGTATCGACCTCCCCCACCCCCACCCTTCCCAAATCCACCAGCTCCCACCCACGTAGTACCACAGGCACTGCTCGCCACTCCAGGCGGCGACGGCGCATGTTTCTGATTTATTATTCAGGTTGGGGTAAGATAGTGGTTTTGGCGTTCGCGCTCGATCCGTCCAGCAATCGCGGTGCTGCTGCCGCTGTCGCCGCCGCACTAGGCGCGGGTGCGGCCGCCGCCGTACCCCCCGCCACCGCCGCTGCACCCGGAACGACAACAGCGGCACCGGGATGGCCTTGTGCTGTAAAAGCCGAAGTCGAAGCCACGGCGGCGGCAGGCAACACAGCAGGCAAAGCGGGAGGCAGCACAGGAGACGCCTGTGGCATCTGCTGCTGCTGCAGCGATGCCGCTGCGTTGATCACAGCATTACTCTGAACCACCCCCCCTGCCCCCGTCACTCCAGTTCCCCCCCCAGCCGCAGCTGCCGCCATCGCCGCGATCCCTACCGATGTCACCGACGTGGTCGTTGTCGAGGTCTGCGGCGCAAGCGGAGCCGACCCCGCGGCTCTCGACACGGCCGTGGCCGAAGCCGCCCACACGGCGGCGTGGTGGGCCGCCGCCAGCTGCGCCGGCGTCGGCAGGGGGGGTTGCGGCTCTCCCGCCGCACCCCGCGCCGTGGCCGCCCACGCATCTCTCGCCGCGCTCTCCGCCTTGGCCTGAAAGTCTCGCATCTGTTCGGCGGTGTTCATACCGGGGAACCACAGGCCCACTCCCGCAGGCGGCATCGGTAGGTTAAGCCTTGACATGACGAGGCCGGGGGTGAGAGCGGAAGGGACCGGGCCTGTCGGTGCGGGCGCGATAGCGGCGGGCTGGGCAGCTAAATGGTTTACACCACCACCTCCCGCTGCTGCTGCCGCTGATGTTACTGCTGTCGCCGGCGCTACCACCGGCGCTGCCGCCGGCACTGCTGCCGTCGCGTTTCCTTCTTGACCCGCCGGTCTTGCGGTGGACGGGGTCGGGCGATGATACGCCGCCGCAGCAGCAGCAGCCGCCGCCGTAGTCGTCGCCGGCAGCGGTACTGGGACCAAAGGGCGCACCTCTGCCGTTTTCGGCGCTTGGCCATAGAGGCCATGCGAAATACCGGCCGGGGCGGCAGTATGCTGCGGCCGAATTTTATTGGCGTTCGAGAGAGCGGCCGTCGCAGCCGCCGAGGCTACAGCCGCGGTATAACCGGGGTTGGCATACGCCGGTGCGGTCGCCGGCGTCGCCGGGGTTGGCGAAGCCGCAGAGGCGGTGGCCGCGTGCGATACAGCATGCTGTGCAGCTTGCTTTGAAGCAGCACGCTGCGCCACGTGTTGCGCCGCTTGCTGCGCAGCGTGTTGAGCCGCGATCTGGGCCGCGTGCTGCGCAGCTTGTTGAGCCGAGTTCTGGGCCGCGTGCTGGGCCGCATGCTGCGCCGCGTGCTGCGCCACGTAGGGCGGCGTGTATGGCGGCGCCGGCACCACCATCGGGTAATCCACCCGCGAAATCCCGCTGCGGTGGCCCTTGCACTTTCCCTTGTGCATGCACGGGCGCGTGCATAGGGGCGACGCCGGGCACTGATAAAAGAACGCCCAAACGCGAGGCAGGTCCCCGGGCAGCCGGCTTCCCCCCCGGCGAGGGCGAGGGATAAAGTCCCACCGGAGGGCGCGGTCGAGGGCGAAAACTCGCGTGGCGGCGGCAGCCAGAGACGAACCCCCGCCTAGGCGAGGCTCTGCGAAGCTCTCCGTCTTATACCACGGTTCCAGCCACCCCTCTTCGCGCGGAATGGCGAAGTCCAGCTCCAGAGCGAGGTTCGCCAGCGCCTCAGTAGTCTCGGCGCGTCTCACCCTTTCTCGCCAGTCTTCCAGATCCATCGGCATCGACAATGTCTCCAGCCCCGGATTTTTGTCCGGCGCCTTAGCTGCAGGCGACGGCGGCTGTAATAGCGGTGGCTGAGGCGCCAGCTGCGGTGGCGACAGCGCGTCTGGCAATGCGGCCTGTTGCGGCTCAAGAACACCAATCTCCATCTTCGGCTGATTGACGACTACCGTTGAAACTTCTGGTGATGAGACTGCTGCCGGTGATGGCGCGGGCGGTGGCGGCCCCGGTTTTTGCTGCACCATAGCCGGAGCATCGGCCATCTTGACATCAACTGTGGGCACGGCAGCAGTGAACTGTACCGGCGTCGCTACCGCTGCCGCCTCCGCCGCTGACGCCTCCGTCGCCACCGCCACCGCCATCACCTCTAGACCTTTTCCGCCTTCTGGCATTGCGGCACCCGCTGAGCAAGTGCCCTCCAGCTCGCCGTTAGAAACGGCAGCAATCGGCCCAGAAGCGGTGGGCGCGTCGACGACAACCTCGGGTGTGGCCACCCGGTCCACCGACTCGCCCTCCAGCTCCATCGACGAAGGTTTGTTTACCTCTGCCCCTTCAGCTCCGGCTGTCTCTACGTCCGCGTCCACGTTCTCTTCGGTCACGCCTGTCGCGACCTCGTCGTCTTCAAAGTCTTCTTCGTCGCTGCTAGACTCTACCGACAGCCACTTTCCTTGCGCCTTCCTCACGAATGGTTGGTCTGGGACGGGCTCGGGCTCAGGCTCGGGTTCGGGTGCTGGCTCCGATTCTGGCGAAGCTGTTGTCGCCACCACTGCGGTGCCCGGCGCGGCCCCGCGTTCCATGCCGAAGCCGACCTTGTCGTTACCGTAGCCGCCACCCCTGCTATCGTCGTCATCATCATCGTCGCCAGCGGCCACTGCCACTGCCGCTTCCGCCTTTGCTTCTGCCTCCTCGTCCGCCGCTTCCTCGTAAGCCGCCTGCTGCTCGACCGCTTCCTTCAACGCCGCGGCCAACTCGGGCGCAATTCCCCTTGACGGAGAGAAGAACTGTCCCGGTGCCAGCGCCACCGGCGATGTGGAACGTCTTCCCCCCGAGCTGGGCGACCTTTCATTCGTCACCGCCGCTAAACTAGCCGTCGCTACACCCGAAACCAGCGCCACTCCCTCGTCTGCGGCGGCATCATCGGCCCCGCTGGCCTGCCGCTGCCGGGGCTTTCCCCTCGTCGAGCCTCGCGAAGGTGTGGTGTTAACTCGCTCCCACCGCTGCGGAAGGCAAAGCGCTACGGCAAGCATCTCCACCTGAACCGGAATCGTTCCAGTAACACCGGGGACAGCAGACGGCGGACGACAGGCACGGGACATTGGCAAGGGAAAGAAGATATAGCGGGCAGCAGACACAGCGAAGAGGAATTGGCGGAGAGCGGACAATGAACAGCAGACAGGGGAAATGGGACCGGGAGCGTTGGACATCGGACGGCGGGCAGGGGTCCGGAGACATCGGACAGGGGGCAGCGGACATGGAACCGGGTATGCCGCACAGGGGACACACCGGAATCGGATCGGGCCACAGCGGGAAGAGGCCAGTGCGTAGCGAGCATCGGGCGGGCGAGCGAGCGCTGAATGCAGTTGTGCATACATCAAGGGGTAACGCGCGGTAATACTTAGACTCAGTCGCGTTCTTCAACTGCATCAGGCTCCATACCGCGATTCCGGTAGCAGAATAGCCCAATGCTCCGGCATTCTCAGCAAAAACGACGTACATCAGCCACTTAGTTCTGATACTTTTATAACATACAACTCCACATGACATCACACACCACGTACCACGCATCACCAATCGCGCATCACGCATGCCGCTGAACTGCGCTGAACACGAGGGAAAACAAGTGCCCAAACTAGGGAACAGGAGGTTTACGTCTAAGTTACCTTAAGTCCATCCTCACCTTGAGCTTCACCATCTCGGGTGACGCGAGTCCAGCAGCCGTCACCGACGGCTCCCAGTAGGTGCGCGAAGTGTTCAAATCGTCCTCGTCGAACCCAGGCGCGGAAGCCGACCCAGGCCTGCGCTTCCACGGGACACGGTTGTCGCAAGTCGGGGGGCAACGAGAGCGGGGGGGGGCAGAGCGGAGTCCGGGAGGGGAGGGCAGGGGCGGTGGGTCTTGGAAATTCCGTCGCGTGTATCTGAGTCCCAATTCCTGCGTCTATATACCTGGTATATATTCCAAGGGAGGTCCACACTAAAAATCGATTTGCCTCTACATAGGGGGATCGATGTTTCTCCAATCCGTCGTCCGCTGGAAATGACACCTGATAAATAGGAGAAGGCGCAGCGGCGCCGGCGTCAGCAGCAGCAGCACAAGCCCATGGCCTCCTCCAAACGCAAACCCTGGAGCGCTACTGCAGCGTTCCGCTGCTGGCTTGAGCGCGTGTGCGTGTGCGAGCACCACATGAACGTCACGTGAGCATGTGCATAACGCACGCGATGTAATGCAGACGAACGCCGCAACAAACTTCATATGACGGAAAATTATCGATGCAGAAACAACACAACGACGGCGACGAAGACAACTACGGGGCCCACTCCTATCGCATCTCATCCGGAGCTCACCTCGGCATCAACGTCTCTGTACCCTCAGCCTTTCGCTTGGCGGCGGCGGCAGCCGCCGCCGCCGCGGTTCCGGTCGAGTAAGGCCCAGCTCCTCCCGCGGCCGTAATCGTTCCACCCCCTACCACGAGCGCCGAGGCCGCCCCATCGCCAACGCCAGCGGCCCCTCCCTCCACCTTCGCAGACGGCGCGCCCCAAACGCCGCCCCCCCCCCTCACTCCCGCCACCGCCGCTACCGGCATCACGGAGACTGCATTCCCACCCCCACCCATCCCGCCCCCACCACCAACACCTAACAGATCCTCCGCCGCCAAATCTGCCAAACCCGCCCCCGTCCCGGCGTGGTAGCTATGCCACGCCGCCGCCGGTGCTAACGCCGCGGCGGCGCTCGCTTGCTCACGCGCCGCGACTCGCTTGGGCGCGGCGATCGCCTCCGCCGCGTCGGCTGCGACCTCAATGGCGGAGGCACCCCCCGCAGCGCGGGCTTCGACATCCTTTCGCCTCTGCGCGGGTGTCCTCAAGTCGGGCGCATGGAGAAGGCGGAGGGCCCTGGTCTCAGCGGCGACGTCTCTTGTTACCGCAGCTAGGGTGTTGCGGACCCACCCTTGCCCGTCGACGTTGTCGGCGGGGTCGTCTGCGAGGTCCCTCTTCACGCGAGCTTTCTCCAGGCGCAGCTGTTTCACAAGAGCAATGAAGGTGGTGATCGGAACGAAGGGAATGGATGGATGAAATGCATGGAATTCATTAAACGGTGGAACTAATGGGGAAACGAAGATCGGAATGACAAAACGCTTGAAACGAAAAAAAAGCGCGAATTTAATGAAAGGCGCGAAATTCATTACATTCACGACTTGCATGAAATGAATGAAAGGAACAAAAATTGTGTGTTGCATGAAATGAGCGAAAAAATGAAAATATAAGCAAGCACAAGAAGAGCGAAGAAAAAAACGAGAAGGAGGTGAACGAGGAGGAGAAGGAGCAGGAGAAGGAGCAGGAGAAGGAGAAGAAGAAAAGTGGAGAAGAGGTGATGTGTGCAGTACAAGTTAGGTTGAATAAAACAGCAAGGCTGTGGTCAAGTTTTGTTTTTTCCAATGAGGGAGGGGGGGGCGGGAGCTACATGTCGGTTTAAACGTTTAAACAGCAGTGGATGTGGAAATGTGCGGAGGCGTGGGCGAAGGGACGCAAGGGAACAGGGGGGGGGGGGGGGGGGGGCGCCAAGCTCCACCCGCGAACAGCCACGCATTGCACAACAGAGCACAGCAAGCATTGCACAACACAGCCAAGAACAGCGCAGCACAGCACAGCCCAACTCGATCCAGACCAACCCGGCACCAGCACAGCACGCTCACCCGTTCAATATCCCCGTCCCGATACGCCCCTTCCACGGCCAGCATCCTGTCGTTGTCGTACCTCCCCAAGTACTCCCCGAGCCGCAGCTCCATCGATCGGGCGAGCAGCCGCTGCTGCCGGACGCTCGCCGCGATGAAGCGGTAGTCGGCAGAGGCGCCTCCGGATCCCGCTGCCTTCACGGGTAAGAAGTCCTCCAGGGCCTGCTTCTCCATTTCCAGCCACGAATCCCGGGCGCTGTGGATCTGCTCGTTCGTTTAATCGAGCGCAAAGGGAGAAATGCATATTAAGTCCACGCCACGGCAAAATGCGCAGCGATATATGTGAGGAGGCGGGAGTGCGGTGGGGTGAGCGGGGGGGACGGGGGGTTCACATTTAATGCATAGTCGTAGTCGTATGATCATAAATCCTGACATCCCTACAATGCCGGGACGGAGACGGGGCGAGGGTCGGCGATTGACAAGCGATACCCGTTAACTAGGATAGCGGTCTGAGCAACGTCTCGGGTGGGCGGAGACGCGTTTTGATACCGCTGAGACTATCCAGGCCGCCTATCACGTTTGTTGAAAAAAATAAAAACGTGCGTCTGAATTTACCAAAGACCCAGGTTAGTTCAGCCGCGAGGACCAAAGCGATTAGTCGATGCTCAGCTCAGATTTGCAAAAGCTGCGTGCGTGATTCATATCGTACGCCAGAGGCGCTTGCGCTCGCACATTCTATATCGATTCCTTGCGGAAGGTATACACATACAGGCATTCGTCAGAGAGAACAAAAAGACGTCCCTAGTCAACACCAAAGACGCTACTACTAGAAGACTGGTCTATTGGGCGCGTCAAAGTTATTCCGGCTTTGATATACCGGTTTTAGTGTAGGGAGGGCTGTCAGTCAAGAGGTCAAACCGCGATCCCCTCCCAGCATCTATGTGCAACAACGACTCTCCCCCGCCACTCACCCTTTCCCACTGCGCCGGCCTCACGACGCGGTCGAGGTGGGCCCGGATGCGCTCGGCCTCCTCACGCCTCCTCTCGTCCAGGAAAGCGTTGCCCGCAGACTTCCCGCTCTTACCGCCCGCGCCGCCACCCCACACACCCCAAGTGCTACCTCCGCCCCCAGCCCCGCCGCCGACGCCTCCAGTCGAGTGATCGGCCCGCTCCCTCGCCGCCCTCTTTGTTTTGAGGAAATCGTCGAGTTTTTCTGAGATGCCCCACACATCTACAGCTTCGTGAAGCCTTTCAGGATGACGAGGGGGATGGTAAATAGGGCGGGTGAGGAAGAAAGGGGCGGCGGAGGAGAGGGGAGCAAGGTCATGGTTTGAACGGCAACAGCCAGCCAATTAACCCTGACATTGCCGAATCGTCACGGAATATAAATAAATCGAACGATCATTTTTGTTGCCGTATTTGCAAAACCATGTGTACACTTTTTTTTTTATCAAAATCGCCAACAACGGGTGTTGGATGGGGTATAGACGTCTCCATGTGATCTGATAACATACTACCAGTACCCCCCCTGCCGCAGACGTAAATGTTAACAATACCACACCAACCTGTTGCGGAGGTGTCTCTCGCCGTCTATTCCGACGTCTAAGCTGCGCACGAGCTCCTGGATCTGAGGAAAAGCGAACCCAACGGCAACATTATCGTCGGTGAGGAGGAGGGGCGAGATCCACACGACGGCCGCGGTGGGGGGTTTAATGCGCGAAATAAAGCCGGGGCAAGGGAGAGGGGGGGGGAGAGAGAAGGAGGGAGGGGTGATAGTGAAGGAAGGCCTTGAATATTGTATTGCAGAAAGTGCGCGTGAGTGCGTCATCCGACGGTCTGCCACCAGAGTTTATACAAACGAGCAGACCATGCACGAACGCACACAATTTTCCACCCTATGTTTTGTCGATAACAAAACAAAATTTGGGATTCCGACACTACCGTCTGGCACCTCCCTGGGGCGTTGTCCTTCTGCACAACAAGAAGAGCGCCTGAACGAGGTGCCATGGCGCAGAACTTTCGGCGGGGAAACCAAAGAACGCCTACCATCCGCCGAGTGAGGAAGCGCTCCACGGTCGACGAGAACAGCCCAATCCACCCCAACTGCTCGCACCCCACCCCATCCCACCCCAGCACCCTGCATCCCACCTCACCCCACCCCAACTAATCCCAGCGGTGAACATCCCACCTTCCCCACCCCACCCCGCCTCCCACCGCAGCACCATCCCAGCATTGTACTACGTACCTTCTCCGGTCCGTCGTAGAGGCCCCACCAGCAGCCGTGTCTCCGCACGAGGACCAAGTGTTTATCGCCCGCAAAGCGCCAGTACTCATTACCGTACCGGTCTCGCCCGAGGGGGCGGTTTCGGGTGAAGCGTTGCCCCTCGTGGCCGGCCTGTGATGTAATAGTTGCGTTTTTTGTAGCGATGATAGCCGCCACGGTCGTCGAGGGAGGGGAGGGGGGGGGGAAGAGAGACAGCGAGAGAGGGGGTGGGAGGCAGAGAGGGAAGAGCAGGGGGGAGGGGGGAGGACAGAGAGAAGTGGGGGGAAGGAGAGCGGCGGGGGGGGGGGGGGGATAAGACAATAATAACGTCATCAGCAGTCTTCAGCTAGGGTTAGGGCTAGGACTTACGGTACGAGTTGAGCCCAGGGATTGAGTTGGATTACATAAAGTTAAATGCGTTCCAAATACGTCCGCCGAACAAAATAATAGATACAACGACACAAGACAAGGGCTGCCTGTACATGTCGACCGCACCCGAGTCAACTCTTTCATCAAACATACAGCACATTTTAATTGCAGCGGCGGCTCAGTAGGCGGCTGTGCGTCTCAAAAAAAAATACAGAGCTCGCAATGGTCTACTTTCTTATGTAGCAGGCACCTGGTACAATTCACCCTCCCGTCCCCCACTCCCCACCCCGGATATCAAACCTGCAGTTTATTTGCAAGCTCCTCCTCGTCCATGTCACTGTCCACGTCCGCCGCCTCCTCGTCCACCTCCTCCACCCCCGCCGCCGCCCGCACCGCCATCGCTGCTACCCCCGCCGCTATCGATGTCGCCTCTGCCGCGCCACCGTTGCCTGCTCCTCCTCCTCCTCCTTCCCCTGTACCTCCTTCTACCCCGCTACCGCTCCCTCCGCCACCGCCGCCGTTGCCGCCAGCAAGGGTGCTCCCTGCCGGTTTCGGTGGGTCCCCACCGACATCTAACATTTCCACCACCACAACCGCCCCACCTCCCTCTGCGTTCGTTGCTGCTGCCGCCGCTGCTGTTGAAGCTGCTGTCCCTGCCGCTGCTCCTGCTGTCCCTGCTGCTGCTGCGCCTTCTGCTGACACCGTTGAAAGTACCGTTCCTGCTGCTGTTGCTACCGGCAGGTTGTCGATGCTGCTAACGTTGATGGCGTTGCTGCTGCTGTTTGTTTCGGCGGCGGCTGTGGCGGCAGCCCCAACAGTTGCCGGCGACAGAGAAACCGGCCGGAGGGCTGTGCCAGCAGCAGCGCCAGCAACATGGGCGGTCCCTGAAGTGGCCACAGAACCACCACCAGCGGCAACAGCAGCAGTAGCCGCAGCTGCGGGCGTCAGCGGTGATGCGATAGCGGTAGTGGATGCCGTCGTGGTGCGAGCGGCTTGCCCCGCCGCCGTTGTCGACGCGCCGGCGCGAGCCTGTCCAAGCTGTAGCTGCTGCTGTTGTCGCTGCTGTTGCTGTTGTTGCTGGAGCTGCTGCAGCTGGAGCTGTTGATGTATCTGCTGTTGGCGTCGCAGCTGCTGTAGCTGTAGCTGTAGCTGTTGCTGCAGCTGCAGCTGCTGCTGCTTCTGCTGTTGTTGCTGCTGTTGCTGCTGAAGCTGCTGCTGCTGGTGCGGCTGCTGCTGTAGTCGCTGCTGCTGCTGTAGTCGCTGCTGCAGCTGCTGCTGTTGTAACTGCTGCTGTTGCTTAACCTGCTGCTGCTGGAGCTGCTGCTGTTGCCGCTGCTGCTGCTGCAGCTGCTGCTGTTGCAGTTGCTGCAGCTGCAGCTGGTGCTGCTTCTGGAGCTGCTGCTTCTGTTGTTGCTGATGTTGCTGCTGCTGATGAAGCTGCTGCTGCTTCTGTTGTTGCTGTTGTTGCTGCTGCTGATGAAGCTGCCGCTGCTTCTGTTGTTGCTGCTGTTGCTGCTGCTGCAACTGCTGGTGATGAGTCGACACCGACTGCCCCGTCCGGCCTCCCTCGGCCCACTGCCCCGGAGGGGAGTACCTCTGGTGCCGGTTGTACGGGTCGTAGCGCTGAGAAGCTGGAGGGTTGATGAACTGCGGGTAGGCATAGCTCCGTTCTTCCCGCCTTCTCAACCGTCGCTCCTGCCGATGACGCCAAAATTGTTCAGCACCCAAGCCAATACACACAAAATGCGTGAGTGCCAACGAACAAAAGTGAGATATTTTATACTGAGTAGAAGTTTAGGAGAGCATCATTGTGTTTGTTGGTACCAAAGGGGGATATGTGGCATGTTTATACCGGTAGGTCTCGAAAATCGTGAGCGCAGCCCCCGGTAGGCACTTCCGAGTAGAGCAATCATCACGTAGAAGGACGAGCACACATCAGAGCAGATATAGTGAACAAACAATAGAACGGAAATTCAACAATTTCTTCAGGTAGTAGAGTAGTTGACTGAATGCAAGTCGGCAACTGACGTTGTGTTTGTTACATACCAGTTACCCGGTAAGCCAAACTATTGTGGGAGACGAAAACGAAACACGGGCATTTTCAACACCTTCCCATGCGTTTTCTCCAGGGGATGGACAAATCAAAATTGTCTCCTGATCTCTAACGTAAATAATTGGTCAGTCTTCGAGAGGGTCCCAGTGGGATTGGCCGATCCTGCTGGCGGGAGTTCCAACGACTGGCCAAATAGCCCAGTTTCTAGTTTCGATGTAACATCCAACATCAAAAACTAAAACACTCGACCTGATCAAACACAGAGCAATACGAAAAAGAACGAAAAATATATATGCAACAACCTTGCCCCCCCCGGCGTTGCACCACCATAAACAGTCCTGTACGCCGCTAAAAATGAGCTATATCGCAGAACGGGTAACGGCAAGGAAATGAAGTTTCTCTGGGTATGCGATATGCCGCCACGGGCTATGCCAGTGATGTACTCATACAAAGTATACATGTAAACAATACAAATATACATTCTTACATCTCGCAGCGCCAAGTATCGCGCCCTCCACAGTTTTTTCGTGCACTCCGCGTGCGCCGCGATCCGAGAAGCGAAAACGTTTCCATCCCTTCCTCTCTCCTTCACCGGCCCGGCGGGTAGTACCTCCACCACAGCCACCCCTACCGCGTCCGGTGCCGCTCCTTCTTTCTCCTCCCTGCCCCCCCCTTCCCCCTCGTCTTCGGAACCACTCTCGGAGTCTTCGTCAGAATCGTCCATGGAGTCAAGTAGTTTCCGCGACGTCGGGCTTGGGCGGGGGGGGTATAGCTGCCGTAGCCACGTCGGCGCGAAGGGCGACGCGAGGACCTCAGCTCCTGAAAGGCCAGCCAACAATAAATAAAGCGTCGTGTACACGTAAAAAAGAGGACGCGGGCGAAGCAAGTCAGTGGGGTGGGTGGGTGGGTGGGTAGCGGGCGGGGGGGGGCGCAGGGAGGGGGGGGGCGTACTCATATGTTGCTTGCCTCGGTCATTTAACCATGGATCATGCATCCCTTTCGAGACGGAGGACTGTTCCTACTCCAGACAGACACCTCCAATATTTGGGGCGCTTAGTACGTTTCTTCCATATACAACATTTAAGAAAAACAAACGTATCTGATCTCCTTCCTCTTTGGCTCTCTGTGATCGCCATCTGCCTCCTAGGATAACGATTGTTTTTTCGCTATTATATCTAATGTATCAAACTTCTCCATGTCAAATCCGTCTATTTTCCTCGTCTCTTCCTGTATCACATTCCGTTCCTCCTCGTACAGTTCACACCTCTCCCGCTATGTGAGTTCTACTCTTGGGGGGCAACGGGGGCGGTACAAAGATGCATTTTACTTGTTCTCTATGGCGCTGTCGGCTATGTTCTTTCTTTTTTCACCAGCCATAGGAAAGAACACTGTAACTCCAATTCAGCGTCACCATGTTTTTGCACCCTGTCTTTTTGCTGTTTCGGGGATCACAGTTTGTTTTGCGCGCCCACGGAGATTAAAGTTAAGCCCGCAGGCCCAGTCACAGTCCCATCGAAGGTGCGACGGCAACCAGAATTCCACTCCGACAGAATTTTTTTTCATTGCCACAACAATCACCACTGCTGTACTACCACCACCACTACCACGACAACTACCACTGCCACTATCACTACTATCGCTACTGCTACTACTCTCACCCTCGGCTGGGGTAACCCCAACAATGTCTCCTCCTGCCCCCTCACCCTCGATCCTGCCTCCAGTCTTCGCCCGGCGAAGGTCTGTGAAGCGAGGCAAGAGCTTTGCCGGCAGGGTCTTTAGCTCAGGGGGCACCAGCACCCACCCCTCGCTGCCCCCGTCCAGCAGTTCGGACCCACCCGACACGCTGGCGTCGCCGCCGCAGAGGCAACAGATGCCTCCCCCGAACTCGATGTCGGGGGGGGCTGTAATTAATTTGGGTGGCAGGGTTTGTTCAGAGAAGGAAGGAAAGAACGAACGATTGTGGGCACACACGAGGGGGGGGGGGGGGGGGGGGGGGGGGGGGGGGGGGGGTCGGGAATTGGAGAAGGTAGGGTTGGGGGAGGGCATAGGTACCCATTCCCAGAATACAGTCGAACCGCATCGATGAAAAATACTCTCGACGAAGGTGATACGCTAGGCGAACCTTGCTGCGAGCTCCTGACGAAAGCCTAACTCAAGTACTGTAGTTCAGTGTCTAAAGCTACCCCGCCAATGGTCACCATGCTGAAGGGTACCGTGGTTATCGTACTTGTTGAAAATAATAATCGTTGCTGCAAGGAACAGCGATTACCGTACCGATGGGGAGCAACGGTTACCGTGTGCACTAGCGGGCACAATGGCTACCGTACTCGGAGTACAATAGTTACCGGGCATGCCACTACAATGGGTAACGTACTTGAGGGTGCAATGGATGCCGTTCTTGCAGGAGAACAATGGTTGGCGTGTTTGGGGGTGCAATAGTTACCATACCTGCGGGGACAAGGGTCAGCCGGCGAACTGGTGATTCGTCGTCTCCTGGCGCCTCGAACGGTTCACCATCGTCAAGGTCGCCCCCCCCTCCCCCAAAGCCGCCACCTACGCCTCCGACCTCTCCGGGCTTCTCCTTCTCTCTAGCCATCTCCGACTCCTTCTCCTGCAAGTCCTGCCGCGAAAAGATTGGAAGGTGGGTTGGCAGAATAAGGGAGAAAGAGAGTGAGAGGGGTATAGAAGGAGAGAGAGAGTGGGGTTGCGGGGAAGAGAAGAAGATAGAGGAGGAGAGGCAAAGGGTTAGAGAGAAGGAGTGAAAGAGGGAGAGGTAAATACGTAAAGGCAACAGTCCAGTGGGGGGACACGGTGCACCTGTCAGACGTCCTACACCATGGAACGGGTGTGTCACTCGCCCAGATTCACAGCCACGCCAGTCGTCACACCCACTCACAGCAGTCACAACTACTGCAGTCCGCTCAGGCAGGGTTGGCCCTTGCATCTAGAATCAACGAGAAAAACAGTCATCAACAGATCCGTTATCAACCATCGCACTCTTCACAAACCGAACGACCGAAATACCGAGCGTCCATGGCATACCCGACTAAAAAAACACCCAAGAACGAACACGAGCATGAACACGAATACCCGATCCAACCCATCCCAACCCAACATAACCGAACCCAACCCAACCCGACATGACCGCACCCGTTGGCCCACGGCCTTAACCTCACCTCTATGTAATTCAAAAATATTCCGGTCATGGACGCCTCGTCGCAAAGCAGCCCGAGGACAGTGGCACGCTCCTCCGCCGACCACCTTGCCACCCCCCCTGCCACTTTTTCCTCTCCCGCCTTCGACGCCCCCTCCCCCCTCTCCACCCCCGCCCTCCCGTCTGCCGCCTTTACCGCCGTGGCAGCGACGGCGGCGGCCCCAGCGGGTCCAGCATCGATCGCCCCTCTCAGAATCCGGAGCCCGCGGTCTAAAGCCCCTCCGTCCCCAGCCCCAGTCCACCCCGGAAGTCCCGCCGCGCCTGACGCCTCTGCATCGTGCCTCAGGTGGCCGAAGTACACGGGATGCACCGAGGCCGGGTCCCACAGGCCGTACGCGCGTCCCGAGGGCGGCGACTCGTGCTTGGGCAGGGGCCGCCGTCCCGCGAATGCGGGATGCATCGAGGTAGGGTCAAGGGGAAGTCGCTCGGGGCGTCCACCACCACCACCACCACCACCACCGGCGATGGCGACGGCGGCGGGGGCGAAGGTGGGCGAGGCGGAGGCAGTAGAAGCCGCGCGGGAGGTTCTACCTCTCTCCCCATCTTCTGCGTTATCTTCTCCCCGCAACCGTTCAACTTTAACCCCGCCGATACGATTCGCCCCAGCTGGGTGGTAAATCGGGCCGGCGTCGCCGTTGCAGTTGGTGCTGCTGCCGACGCCGAAGTGGCCGTTCGGCTTCTCCTTTTCTTCCTCGCGCTTGACCTGGCTAGCAACAGCCCCTGCTCTGCGTGCGCCACTACCACCACCGTCCACCTCACCACCACCACCACCGCTGCCGTCGGTATGGACAACGTCGCTACCGACGATGTCCACACTTGTCGGGTTAACGGTATCTCCGGACACAGGTGCTTTCGGGACAACCGCGGTTGCCGCCGCCGCCGCTTTGCTCGCGTCGGTTTTAGCGGCGCTTAAGGACCCCTTAACAAGTGCCGCCCCCACGGCGGGCTGGAAACCCGCCTCCGTCTTAACGACACCGAAGGCGGAAACTACAGCCGAGGGGGCGCGGTTAGCGTCAGCGTTGGTGTTAATGCTGGCGTTGGTGTTGGCGCCGGCGTTGGTGGTAGCGGCGGCGGCGGTGGAAATTGCGGCAATTGTACCGGTAGTAGTCGTCGAGGCAGGAGTGGCGGCAGCTTCGCCTTGCGGGGGAGTGCCGCCCTCCCTCTTAACCTGCGCGGAAAGTACATAAAAACATTGACCACAATGACGACGACGGCGGCGGCAACGGCAACACTAAAAGAGCGACAAAGGTGATCGAACGCTTGTGCGCTGATCGACGCAAATGCAGAGGCGAAGCCAAGCTGCGGTGTTGGGCACGGCGATAGAAACGGTCGGTGATCGCTCGCGTTTGCCTGCCGTGCGCTGAAACAAAAAAAATGTTGGCAAGCACAGCACTTCTGTTGTCACCGATTGTCGCACCAGCCACCATATGCCCCCGCCGCGCATTTGCATGGATCAGCCCGAGGGTTCGTTGCTGGCGAGGGGGTGCATGCTCGGCCACCCTGGGCCAGCGCAAACAACAACGGTGGGCTGTATATATGCTAGGGCCAATTAAATATAACCTTAACCACAGAAGCGAAAAAGTAGAAGGCCAAATGTAGATAAGGCAAGACTAAAACAAAAAACAAGTCCTTTACGAGCAACCGGTGTCGGTTTTCGTATCGACGAAGCTTTCCACGAACACACGTTTTCTGCACTCGCCTTCGCGTGGCTTCTATCCGCCCGCCCCTCTCCGCCTCCCACCTCCACCGCCGTCGGCACCTCCGGCTCGCGGGGAGAACCAGAATAGGTCAGGGCCAAGGCCGTGGCTCCGCCCCCACCCCCAACCCCCAGTCCCGCCTCCTTCATGCTCTCGGCATCCCTCCGCCTCTCCGGCTGCAACACCCACGCCTCGTAGAGGGATTCTGTCAGGAGGGACAGCGAGTCCGCCGCGTGCCAGAAATCCGTAGTCTCCTGCGTCCGCCCCCCAAGGGTTTCGTCGCGGTTGTGATCGTAGCCGTCATCGCCATTGTCATCGTCATTGCCATCGTCGTCGTCATTGTTGTCGTCGTTGTTGTTGCCGTTGTCATCGCCATTGCCCATCACGTGGGTGCGTTTCGACCCGAGAAACACAGCAAGCGCATGGTTGTTGAGCGCGTTTTGTTCGTGGGGTGTTTCGGCAAAAGGTGTGGTGGCACACGATATCAAGCAAGGGGTTTGGTGTGGGCGTGTCTCTTGGTCTCGTTCTCGCTTCGAGCGATTTCCCCGCCCGGCCCTGCAGCGAACATCAGCAGACCAATAAAAACCTACATGTATAGCTCATACAGTACATGCCGCACCTACGGCACCTACAACAACCTGCGACATCTGCAGCACACAGCACATACGGCCCGTATCACACCGGCGGCACTCGAAACATCTACCAGGTACCAGATGCAAACAGCACCTATGTGATACCTGCCAGGTACCGAGCACACACGTGGTACCTTACGGACCCCAACATAACGAATATGAATCACAGGTGTCATGTACTGCACACACACCACGTGCAGCATACAATATCTCAGTAAAAACAGAACCTACAGCACATGCTGCACATTTACATAATCGGCAGCACATACAGCACATATAGCGCATACAGCAAATACATCACACACAGCACAGACAGCACAAACATCGCATATAGCACATACACCACATACATCACATACGTCGCATACAACACATACAGCACGTGCGGCACACACCGCGATTCAAAGACAAGTGCAAAGCTACTGCTGTATACCTGGTTGAAGGCCATGGCGTTGGACCAGACAAGGCGCAGGTCGTCGACGACCTGCTGATGCCACTGGTAGCGCCGGCTCCACAGCCTTCGACGCACGGTGCTCTACCCGCCACGACCGAGAGAGAGGAAGAGAGATGTACAAATGCAGTTATTTACCGATACCAGGTATGACATACTCACAAACGAAAACATGTACAGACAGACGCACAAATAGACAGGGACAGCCACACAAACATTAAAACAGGCGTGTTCAGAACACAACACTCCCAATACCCTCTCAACACAAACGCGCGTGTGCCACCTCGCCGTGGTCCGTGCTCGAGCCCGAAAACGAGGGGAGCAGGTGGACGAGCAGTCCCACGCTGTTCCTTCCTCTTCGGGTCTTCCCTTCCACGAAAGATGCTTCATATTGATTGAAAAAGCCCGAATGGTAGGGGGGGGGGGGACGCGCGCGCACGCACGCACACGCGCACACACGCACACCAACAGGCACACGCGCGTCACGCCTGGACAGAAGAAATACGGAAAATACGCCAGGCTTCGATGCCGCGGCACAAAAAACAAATCCCTGCGATTGACGACTATCTGGGTCTAGCTTGGCGATAGTGGGCGTCTTACCAGGTCCATGGGTTTGGACACCACGTCGGAGTAGCCGGGCACGAGGGCAGGGTCCACCGGCCTCACAAAGGCCGCCGCCAGCGGGCGTGATATTAAAATCGCCACCATGTCTCCGCACCTAGGGAGGTGAGAGGAGATGCGATGACGCCGCCCCGCATCGTCAGCGCCGTGTTGGTTGGTTGGGAAAATCAAAGGGAGGTTAGACACTAGCCTACTGCTGTAGCCACTAGACTCTACTACCGCCGTAGTCATTCTTAACAGACTACTGCTGTACCAGTCTATGCTACTGCTATAATACTTTTGTGCTACTTTAGTGCACTTCGAAAAGTACCATGAGAGCTCTAGTCTAGTGGTCACTTAAATATATATACAAGGGCTCCGCTCCGCGGGCGGCTGACGCCGCCCGCTACGCTCGCGCAAGGCAAGGAAGAATGCAACTAAAAACATGTGAGAGGGGCAGAAAGAAGGGGCCCACGATTTGGTGCGGACAGCGATTTGATAATGTCAAGAGCTGCTTGTGCAGAGCAAATTGCCTTGTTGTTGTGCTCAGCTGTGCTGTGTGCTTTTGGTACCGGTGTTACGTTCTGATCGGCGGTACGGGGGTACTTTGCGTGGGGGAAAAAACAGGGGGCCGTGCAAGATCGAATACATGTAGAAAAAGAAAAAATAAGACAAGTATAGACTATAGTACACAACAACACGTATTATACCCGGTACTGCTCCAGTCTATGTTCGAAAGAAAGGACACAGCGCAGCACGACACAGCACCGCAGCGAAGGGCACACGGCACCGCACCGCACGGCGCTATGCTGCGCTGCTGGGCTGTATAAAGCCGGACTGATCTGAGCTGGGCGTGTATTGTGATCCAACAGCGTGGTACCTGATAGTATGTACAAACCTGGTGTAATAGTACCGGTATGTACTACTATAAGCCTCAAGGTTCGAATCCCGGTGTCATCGGGGGAAGAAAATGATCCTCATAAAAAACTAAATAGATATCAACGTGACTTTGTGGCCTAGTAGATAGACTGTCCGCTTATAAGCCTGGTGTTCTTTGGTTAAATCCAGGGGTCATATGAGAAAAAAAATGATCCTCATGAAAAAAATGATATTTATTTTTTGGTAAAAAATGGTAGTACTGGTAGATACACCACTGCTGCTGTTACATATTGTGGTCTAGTACATAGACTGTCCGCGTATAATCCTGGTGGCCTTCGTTGGTTCGAATCCGGGTGTCATCGAAAAAAAAAATGATCCTCATGAAAAATCGATATTTATTTGTCGAAAAAAAAAATAGATAGCAATGTGACTTTGTGGTCTAGTAGATAGACTGTCCGCTTATAAGCCTGGTTTTCGTTAGTTGAATCCAGGCGTCATCGGCGAAAAAAAAAATATCCTCTTAAAAGAATCGATATATTTTTCATATAAAAATTGAAAAACGTCAGCTGTGAGTACGACCGATTGAATGGTTGAAACTCAAAGCAAGAAATCAAAGAAAAGCTGGACCAGTTGTAAATGTTCAGAGGAAGATGAAAACGAGTTCGAACGAATCAAATTTAAAGGAGATAGTAGAAAATAAACGAGATGAAACAACTGAAAAACGAAAAAAATACAATAATTGTCATAACTGGCCTACAGCTTAAGCTTGCTCCTGTTGTTGCCTTGTGCTGTGTGCCCTTGGGCGCATTACAAAAAAGCTCGCATGGACGTCTAATAAAATGCAATTTCAACTCCCTCGCATGGACGTCCTTTAAAATGCATATTCAACTCCCGAAGAAACAAAGTTGCAAGTCCAAATCCCAAAAACAAAAGTTACTTGGAAAAAAAGAGTTGAAAAAAAAAAAAGGTGAAAAAATGTTCAGAACATGAAAAACGAGTTCGAACGAATCAAATTTAACGGAGACAGTAGAAAATGAACAAAGAAAAAAATGAAAAACGAAAAAAATGCAATAATTGACGAAATGGCAGAACCAATAAAGTGTGAAAGAAAGCAAAGAAAAGCTGGAGCGATGAAATAATGTTGCCAAAAGGTGCTTGTGCAGAGCTAATTGCCCTGCGCTAGATGCTTGTTGATGTCACGTTCTGAACGGCAGTACGTATGATGAGAACACGGCACGTACATAATAAATGGTACCTGGTACCTGTATCATACCTGGTACTACTGCTTGCTGTATGTTCAAATGAACGCACAGTGCCGCACGACACAACACCGCAAAACGAAGGGCAAGACACGGCACCGCACTATGCCGCGCTGCACTGCTGAGCTATATATAACCGGGCTGACCTGAGCTGGGGGTGCGTTGTGATCCAACAACGTAGTATGTAGACTACAAACTTATTAATAGTACCGGTGCGTGGGATGATACTGCGAAGGAATGTTACTGGCATGTACGACCTAATAAAAGTACCGCAAAGCACGCAGCATGGCAAAGCAGCAAAGCACGTCAAAGCACAGCGCTGCGCTCTGCTAAGCTAGAGCTGCAGGGCATCGCAGGGCACTGCACGGCGCTGCGTTGCTGCGAGCTATAGCGCTGCGGTGGGGTGCTGGGCGGTGCGAAGCTGATGAGCCAAGCCCAGATCTCAGCTGACGAAACTCGGAGATGCCAGGGAAGCACCAACCGAGCGCTTTCGGCACGAAGATATTTGTAATTTCCCCAGCAACTAATTTTCTTAAGGAACTTCGGGGCGGTTCTTTTCCCCAGCAACTAATTTTCTTTTCGGCAATTACGGGCTGAGAAGGGCTGAGAGGGGGGAGGATATGCCGAGCGAGACCTCCAAGGGGGTCGAGAACTAAGTAATTAAGTCTATATATAAAACAAAATAAATAAATAATACGATTCTACAGCGGAAACTACTTATACTTATACTGCTACTCTTGTTACTGCTATCCCTTCTCCTCCTTCTCCTCCTCCTGCTACTACTGCTGCTGCTGCTGCTGCGGCGGCGGCTACCTTGCAGCTGTATGGTAGTGAAGACAGTTGTAGAGTACCGCACCTCGCGAGCCATCCCGACGGTCGGACGCTGAGAAGAGCCGCCATCTCGCTCGTGCGCATCTCCGGGTGCGCCCTGTGATTGGCCAAAGCAACCAAGGCGTCGCCGGCCACCTCCGGCCAGGTCAAGAGGTTGATCGGTCTGCTCACATCAAGGAAATGTCGCCCGGCCGGGATACGGGCGGGGGGGTGGGGTTACAAGGATAGCGGGGGGGGGGGAGCGTTGAAGGGGCCCTACAAGATTGGGGGGCGGGGGGCGGGGGAAGGGGGAAGGGGTGAGGGAGAATCAACATGCCAGTGGTGTGAATAAGTTGTTGGGCCAAAAGGGTTGCCAGAAGCAACTCGAGCATATATTTTTGGTGGGGGGTTGATAGGCGCGATCATTTCCGAGTAAGCAAAACGCGTGCGCAAAGAAACAATTGAATACATTGCTACAGATATCATATAATAACCATAATAACCGGCGTCTTCTCGTACGGCGGAATTTCCAAGCCTCCCTACACGAACCTAGCCGGCGCCGTTATTTTTACGGCGGGGCATTCAAGCAATATATATAGCAATATTTCATGGGTAAGCACCGCCACTGCAAACGGCCATCTCCAAATGCGCGCCAGTACGTAGCCCAGCCGGTCCTCCAACAACACTATAATCTACTCCTCATTGCCTCTCTCCGTGCTTGCGATTGTAGACGCGTCTGCCTGAAGAAGCACCCACCCTCATAACGGTAATCCCCCCAGCGAGTTCGCAATAGACGTCATGACGAAAACGAAGCCCTATCCCCCCTACCCCACCCTACCCCGCCATACCCCACCCCACCCCACCCCACCCCACCCCATCCCACCCCACCCCACCCCACCCCACCCCACCCCACCCCACCCCACCCCACCCCACCCCACCCCACCCCACCTGACCCTACCCCACCCCACCCCACCCCACCCCACCCCACCCCACCCACCCACCCACCCACCCCACCCACCCCACCCCACCCCACCCCACCCCACCCCACCCCACCCCACCCCACCCACCCCACCCACCCCACCCCACCCCACCCCACCCCACCCGACCCTACCCCACCCCACCCCACCCCACCCCAAACCCGTGCTCACCTCTGTGCCAAGACGTCGTCTACCAGTTTCTTGGACATGTGCCTTCGCAAGACGTCTCTAATCTCCACAAGGAGCATCTTGGTCAGCAGCATGCAGGCCTCGGAAAACGCTAGCTCTGACGGGGATGGGATTATGGCGGCCTGAGGGAGGGAGGGGGAGCGAGGGTGTCACGGTCAAGGGGGGGGGAGGTATGGGCATGCTTACATAATGATATATTAATAGTATCTGGTATCTGGTATCTGGTACATATACCAGCAGGACAAGACAAGACAAACCAAACTACACCAACACAGCAAACCACAACACCTACACATACGCAACACACCACGACATAACACGCCACAACACCAACACAATACCAGCACAGCACAGCACAACACAACACAGGCATATACCAGGTGCACAACACAGAACAATACACGACACCAAAACACAACACGTACATAACACCAGCACTACCATACAACACAACGCCAACCCAAGACAGCACAGTAGGAGGGAACACACCTTGCCCGTGGGGGGGGTGAGTGCGTCGATCATCCGCCTCGCCGGAGGAAGGACGAAGCCCACTAGATCACGCGAAGAAGACAAGAAATCCCACGCCATTAGAGACTGCTCCACAGCCCACGTGCACCCGGACAACGCAGGATTGCTGAATAGTCGGAGGCGGAGAAATGTGTTGGGTCAGGTTGGGATACGTTAGGTATGGTTATGTCAAGACATGTTGGGATAGGACACGATGGACAGGATAGTTATTTTTACATTGAGCTAAGGTGGGGTTCCGTTATATTGCGTTGTGTTGTGTTGTGTTGAATTGTGTTCAATTATTGTGTTTGATTATTGTGTTTGATTAGGCTGGGCTGAGCTGGGCTGAGCTGGGCTGAGCTGGGCTGGGATGGGTTGGGCTGGGATGGGTTGGGCTGGGCTGCGTTGGGTTGGGCTGGGCTGCGTTGGGTTGGGTTGGGTTGGGTTGGGTTGGGTTGGGTTGGTTTGGGTTGGGTTGGGTTGGGTTGGGTTGGGTTGGGTTGGGTTGGGTTGGGTTGGGTTGGGTTGGGTTGGGTTGGTTGGGTTGGGTTGGGTTGGGTTGGGTTGGGTTGGGTTGGGTTGGGTTGGGTTGGGTTGGATTGGGTTGGGTTGGGTTGGGTTGGGTTGGGTTGGGTTGGGTTGGGTTGGGTTGGGTTGGGTTGGGTTGGGTTGGGTTGGGTTGGGTTGGGTTGGGTTGGGTTGGGTTGGGTTGGGTTGGGTTGGGTTGGGTTGGGTTGGGTTGGGTTGGGTTGGGTTGGGTTGGGTTGGGTTGGGTTGGGTTGGGTTGGGTTGGGTTGGGTTGGGTTGGGTTGGGTTGGGTTGGGTTGGGTTGGGTTGGGTTGGGTTGGGTTGGGTTGGGTTGGTTGGGTTGGGTTGGGTTGGGTTGGGTTGGGTTGGGTTGGGTTGGGTTGGGTTGGGTTGGGTTGGGTTGGGTTGGGTTGGGTTGGATTGGGTTGGGGTGGGTTGGGGTTGGGTTGGGTTGGGTTGGGTTGGGTTGGTTGGGTTGGGTTGGGTTGGGTTGGAGTGGCACCACAGAATACGCTACACTCTGTTTTGATGCCGCCCTCGCTTGACCTTCATGCTCCATGACTCAGCGAGACGCGATAGTCTAACAAGGGTTGACCGACCGACTGAAGCCTACAAAACCATACGCGCTGTCGAGTCCTTAACATTTCCACGGTTCCCGCTGCTGCATGCATGCCATGCGTCTAGTCGAAAATGTAATATATCCCCCCTCGTTCGGTCGCCACACTGTCAACATGAAAGCGGTTACGTTAATTGTCATGCCACACCATAAATAAAAGTTGAGAAGAAAGAGCCATGTACCAGTTATATGATACAAGGTAAAACCAGTTTCGAGTCTAATACAGACGTAATTCCACACGTCCACACGAACCTTGCGAACAGCGGCGCCGGGTCTCCTAACGTAGGCGGGATTAGCTGGCTCGACTTGGGAACATCGACGGAGCTCCCCCCCCCCGTCGATAACGCCTTCCTGCTGAGAGTATAGCAAAAAAAAAAAAATCAAAGGGTGTAAACAAGATCGAATTCAACTCAACCTTGCTATTACTATAAACATAAACTACTGCTATATCATACGAGCATACCTGGTACAGGTTTTGGTACTGTTTGGATACCACTTTTATTTTTTCAGCTCACCTCGCGTGAGTGTTTACGCTCGGCGACGCTGTAGAAAAGTCGTGGACACAGGTATATTCCGTTTCCCTCCCCGACACATGCCTTGGTTTTTATCGCAAAGAGGAGTTTAAGCATTTCCCACTGCTCGTCGATTTTCAACTGCAATCAAAGTTTGTTCAAGTCAAACTAGCTTCAAAGGGTTCAAAAAGACGACCACTACCACCACCACCATTCATCGTTACCGCCATGGGTAACTACTATCGCACCCGTGCCTCTCCAACGCCTGCTCCCTCGCCGCCTTGTAAGTGTCCGCCTTCGACACGCTGTGCCGCTCCTCCCCCGCGCTCTCCCGGCCCTTGGACCAGTACCACCGCTCCTCCGACAACCGGGACTGCAGTCTAAACCGCACGGCCTGAGGGGGGCAAAAAAGGCCGTGACATGGGACGAGGGGGGAGGGGAAGGGGGGGGAGGAGGGGGGCGTAAGGAGGGGAAAGGGGGTAAAAAAGGCCGTGACATGGGAAGGGGGTGGAGCAAGGGGGGCGAGGGGAGGGGGAGAGCGAGGGCGAGGGGGGGGGGGGGTGAGAGGGGGGCGGTAAGGGCGTGTTTTGTAAATACTACACGGTTTTGCGGCTTACATCGACCTGATCCAGAAGCGATTCCAAAATTTACGGCACACCAACGTTCGTGAAGCAAAAAAAAGTGTGTGTGACAGGCAGTGTGTCATTTGAAAAACAAAGAAATTTCACGTTTTATGCACCTGGTACGCCTTAGACCACCAGGCCGCTATTATTGTGCGGGGGAGAGGAAGAAAGCTGGAGGTAGGATTATGATGCCCATACGGTGAGAGCGCGGCACATATATAGATGCGGGGCAGGGTAAAATAGGGTTTAAAAAAAGATTGAGTAATACTCAGAAGATGTACGTACGCGTACGTTACATACGTCGTAATATATAATAACCGTGTACCTGGTACGCCGCAGCAGACGTCAAGAAAGTACGCTACGTACGAAAGTCAACTCGTTTTGGCGACCCAGGTCATATTTTCAATACGCAGGTCGGACAAACTCGACACGCGAGCATTCGCGGGTACGATGACGTCAAGGCTCGTGAGTGGAGTGTGGTACTATTACGCGGCTTGGACTGGACTGGGTGTGGGTAAGCATTCAACGTGAAGCACAGGGAAGTGGAATCGCGCCGCCTTTGCGCGCGCCTTGTGCGGAATGGAGCCCGCGCGCCACCAGCAAGTCGGCGAGGCCAATGTTCACCATGCTGCATATCCCGATAGGCAAACAGTGGTTGCTTGCTGACGCGCTCGTTACGTCTACGGTGAGAACTCACGGCTCGTTAGTCGAGCGAGTGGTGTTGTCATCGGGCTTGTTTTGGACTGGGCTGTCCGAGTCCCCGGTGGTGTAATGCTGTGTGTAGTCTAGTGGTAAACACCATAACTGCTACGGTCGACTTCGGGAGTTCGAGCATTCCCCGAGTGTGTATGATGGGGACTTTTTTCCCGGCGAATATTGGCTCGCCGAAACCACGAGTGTGTGAGTTAGTCGAAATCGATTAACATCGACGAGCAGTGGGGGAATGCTGAATCCTCTTCGCGAGAAAAATGAAGGCACGTAACACGGAGGGAGGGACGATACCTGTGACCACGGCTTGTCCAGAAGCTGGAAGTAAGAATACACGAAAAAAACATGTAGTACGATAGTGTTCGATTATCAGTGGTATATAAACCCCATAATAATCCGTGGGTATGTGCGCTTGGTGGCAAACGACTTGGAAATAGTGTGAGATACTGTTTGCAGTACACCCTCCCTGCCTCCTCCCCCCCCACCCCCCCGTTAAGATCTCCAAGGACTGCTCTTGGGATGCGCACATAGCGAAAGTAGTATTAATAAGAAAGGGTAAAGCACAAGTAAGCAAGATGGAAGCGGTCCTAACAGACTCGAACCTTGACACCAGGATTAACAGATGCGTTTTGATGAATGTGATTGTATCAAAGTTAGAGTATGCAGGAGAAGCATGGGAAGGGAACGCGAAGTTCGTAAAACAACTGAAAACAGTGCAGATGACAGCAGCTAAAAATATACTAGGATGCTGAAGTACAACGAGTAATACAGTATTAAGAGCAGAACTAGGAATGTACAAAGTACCCACTTAAAACAAATAGAGACGCGAGGAAGTTGAAACGACAATATAGAGTAAATAATATGCCAGAAAAGAGGTTGCCAGCCATAGATGATAATGCTGTGTGGGAGAAAATAACAAAAGGAAGAGCTGGAATAAGATGGATTAGCGTAGTCGAGAAAATATGGAAGGATTTAGGAGGAGACCAAGAAGAGGTACTGTCTCTAGAGAAGTTTGGCGGGTACAAGACAGAAGTAAAAGAAGGATAGAAGAAAGGGAAAGGCAAGCGTTAAGAAACAAGGTGAAAGAGGAGAAGCACTTAGAGATATATGGGGAGTTGAGGGAAGATATTGGAATGGAAACGTATCTGCACGGCCGAATACATTACGCGAAAACGCTGAAACTGCGACTTCGTGTAGGGGACCTGGACCTACCAGAAAGAAGAAAGAGATATACCAGTAGTCGGGAGGAGGAGGACGTGGATGCACATATGTGCCCGTGTGGCACAACAATAGAGAGTAGGACTCACACAGGAGGAGAATGTGAAATATACAAGGAGAAACGGGATGTGTTAGAGGAGGAGATGAGGAAATTAGACGAATGTGACATGGAGGAGCTCGGTAGGCTAGAGATTAGCGAGAAAACGATCGATATCCTAGGAGATAGATGGCCACAGACGGCGAAACAGGAATGGGATAAGATGGGCAAACAGTTTCTATGTAGTATACGAAAAAAGCATAATGAGCGCCCAAATGTTGGAGGTCTCCATTAAGAGTAGGAACGGTGCTCAGTGTCGAAAGAGATGCGTGGTCAATGGTCAAATGACTAAGGCAAGCAACAAATGAGTGCGCCCGCCCCCCCCTCCCCAACCCGAAACCCAAACTCAAAACCAACCCTTTCGCATTCATACCTGGAGTGCATCAAAGGCTACGCTCCGAGCTTGCTTCGCCTTCTCCACGTGTTCCCGCTGGGTAGCGATGTCCTGCAAGCGCGGAAAATAAAAAAGGAAATACAAACGTTAAACGTGCCTACCCATCCTCTCCGTGTTTGTTGAACTCACGTGGGGACAAAGGGCTACCGCGAGCAAGGACCGACATTAATACTTTCTCACCACCTGTCCGAAAGCAATACGGTCTTCTACTGCTGTATGCGAGTATTGCACCAGGTATTACTGTACTATACTGGTATACCGTGCTGCTGTACTCCCGTACTGCTGTTGTCCTGCTGCCCTGCTGCCGCGCTGTTACTGTGCTACTGTGCTCTACTGTGCTAATGCTGTAAATTTTGCACACCAGCCAAGTTGAGCCGTCGAGACATTTGATTCAACTCAAACTCTTGCAAAAGCTTAGCGCTTTTATTTTCGAAACATTTTAAGGCACGGCGTAAATCTGGGGGCGTTATCACAAAACTTAGTGCTGCTGGTCGTCCGTCTGCGAGGCCGGTCAACACACGAAAATACCCTTCATGCTCTCCAATTCCCCCCCCCCCTTCCCGATGAAAATCACCACCGTCACAATCACCACAGCCACCGCCACTACCGACACCACCACCACCACCACCACCACCACCACCACCACCACCACCACCACCACCACCACCATCACCACCATCACAATCACCACAGCCACCACCACTACCGACACCACCACCAACACCACCACCACCACCACCACCACCACCACCACCACCACCACCATCACCACCATCACAATCACCACAGCCACCACCACCACCCACCACCACCACCAACACCACCACCCAGGACATCGACACCATCACCACCACTTCCACCTCCACTACTGCTGCCGCCGCCGTTGCCCCTTGGTTCCGTACCTTCAACACGTAAAGCTCGCATCCATCGGCCCCCGGAAGCCCCTCGACGCGGTTCTTGATGTCGGGCATCATCAGCCCCAAGTGCCCGTCATTGCCGATCCCGGCGCCGCTTCCCGCCGGGTCGATGCTTTCGGGGATCCTACAGGGAGCGAGGAAGAAAAAAGAAGAAACTTGTTCGTGAACAATGAAAACAGCGGTGGCGGCAGAGGCGGCCGCGTCGGCAAAAGCCATCGACGATCGATGATACCCCATTACCAGTATGCGTGCATGCGTTGTTCCTGGTTCGCTGACGAATGCAACGGAAACCCAAAACGATAATAATTTCCGAGTGGCTATCTCCACCGCACCTTATCCCCAGGGACCAGGTCGGGTCGACATACTCACGCATCCGCATGCAACGGCAGCTTGCGCTGCTGGAGTAGTAACGGTGACCGTCGGTAGGGTCGCCACCGCGGGAACTGAAGGATACAGCAGCTAGCGCTGGTTTGCGACTACAAACTGACACACGAGATGTGTGAACACACGTAGAAGTGTGGTGAGCTTAAGCATTATTTTTCCCCATCCGCCGGAGGAAAAATAATATATATATATATATATATATATGTCACTGCAGCATACCAGGTAAAGAATAACACAAACGAAAAATAAAAGAAGAAAAGAACGACGAAGCTCCTTGGAGAGTGATCCGCCACGACCACCATCATCACCACCACCATCACCACCACCAACAACAACCACTATCGCTCGCTCGCTCGCCTGTCAAAGCCTGCGACGACGAGATAGTAGGCGCTGTCCTCTCCACACAGACCGGAAACGGTGAAGTACACATCGCGTTTGCGCGCACCCGCCTTCGTCTGTATTCGGAGGATGCGGAGGGTGGGGAGGGGCGTAACAATACGGCCGGGAAGACAGCCGGAAAGACAGGAAGTGTTGAAGTTGCCTTGTCGAAACGTCCGCTGTTTACGTCAGATGATAGCCATGGACAAAGACGCACAGTACCACACGTACAATATCAACTGCCGAAATACCCATTAATTTACACGTCGCCAAAAAGCTGGGACTCCTTCCGAGATGACTGACGCCCTTTCTTACTCGAATAAACGGATTTTTTGGGACCGCTGATCTACGTCACACACCCACCAACGCACAAGTTAATAGCAGCTACCAACATTAAATATTCTGCTGTGCGAGTTTCTAGCGACATCTGAGCCATCCTAGCTAAAAAGCCAACCTTTTGGTCGGCCGTGACCCTTCCCTGGTAGACCTTCGAGTACGCCTGCGCCGCAGGAAATCCCACAACCACCGCCCCCGTGGGCGTTAGGAAAACCTGCCGTGGGGAAGCCGCGGTCGCTGCGGTCGCCTCTGCAGCCGCTGCCGCCGTGGACGTCTGCGATTCTGCAGAAGCGTTTTCAGCCACCGCTGCCACCGCCGGTGGATCGTCTATCCCAACCACACACAAGCAAAGAAGAGGGGAGGGGGAAGGGGGAAGGGAAGAGTGGGAGGGAGGCAGGATGGGGGAGAGGAGGCAGGGGAGGAGTGAAAAATCGGGGGCCGTTAGAAGAGGGAGGGAGGGGGGGGAGAGGGTAAGACGTAGGGGTGACGGAATCCTGGCGATAAATTTGACGAACACCGTCCATACCATACCTCAACCCGGTGATAATGTACTGCGGGTGCGACCGACCACCCCCTTCTGCATCGTGGCCACCGCCCCCACCACCCCCCCCTCGCACACCCCCACCCCCCCCACCCCAACCACCCCACCCTACCCAACCACCCCACCCTACCCAACCTCGCATCACCTCTAAGCTGAAACCCTGCCGGAAGGCTGGAGTGCGGCTGAAATTGCGGGTGCGACCGACCGCCCCCCTCGTCGCCCTCGGCGCCTTGCGCTCCCACCCCCACCCCTCCCGCCGGCGACGAGTAGCCCGCCACCATTCCACGCCAACCCCCGCCCACCCCGCCCGCGTTGGCCCACGCCGTGCACCTGCGGTAGGCAAATAAAATACATCAAGGAAGGAAAGGAAAAACAACAACAATATCGTAACTGTGGCGGAAATATACCCACCACCACTATCACCACCAACACCAACACCAACACCAACACCAACAATGACAACAAAATCAACACCAATACCAACACCAGCATCAAAACCATTACAAACAACTCAGCAGGGTTTCCGCAGCATGGTATGGCATTACTTTCTTCAGTTTTACTTTCCTCAGTTTCACCACTATTTTCACAGTCTTCAACATTCTAACCTGGGGCGGAAAAATGGCCTGCCCTCCAAGAACGCCGTTGTCTCCACCGCCGCACCAAACCATACCAAACAAACCGACCGGGCTTCCACGGCATGGAATGACATTACTATCGTCAGTTCAACTAAAACTCCCCAACTTTTTCATCAGCATTTTCACACCTGGGACACAAAAACGGTCGGCCCTCCAAGGACGCCGTTGTCGCTGCCGCCGCCGCCGCCGGGCCGAGGCAAACCGCGTGCCACTCGTCCTCGCAAGACGAGCACACCAGCTCGGGCGGCGCGCTCTTCCGCGCCAGCGTCGGTTCGTCCAGCCCTCCCTCCCCGCCCCCCACCGTGGCCGGCCGCTTATTCTTTCCCCTGTTCTTAGCAGCCTGTGGTACGACACCAGGCAACATCACAGAAAAAGGAAGAAAAGCACGGGGAGAAACAGAACAAACGACAAAAGCAAAAGCACACTTCGTGTCAGAAAAACAAAACGCAAAAAAAAACAGAAAAAGTATACAAACATGTATACATATACCAGGTAGTCTACACAGTCCCCCTTGGGGATGTGGTGGACCAGAAATCCCGGGCATGCCGCAAGTTGAAAAGGGGGAACGCAGGCATTCGTATGAGCTTACCAGGTATAGGATACAAACGCTCTATAAATCACTAGGAAAAATAATTAGCCACCGCGCAAGCAATCGGGCAGGTAACACCGACCGACCAGGCCGAATGAGTCCATATGTTGGTCTATATAGGTACTTTGTGCGTAGTTAAAACAAGAGCACAAACGTTCGTGTCATACTGGGCGTCAGATATTTCGGGATGTCGCAAAACGTTTGGAGATGCCGGACTTCGTCTCGGGGCGGCGTGGGCACGTTACATTACGTCCGGGCGCGTGCCGGTGCACAGTATGACAACAGGTGGTTTTGGAAAGACGTAACCACAACACCAACAACACCACACACGACACAAGCAACATCAGCAGCAACAAAGCAAAAACAGTAAAAGCAACGAACAACAACAGCAGCAACAACAACGACAACAACAACAACAACAACAACAACAAAAACAACAACAACAACAACAACAACAACAACAACAACAACAAACCCTACCCTTACCCCCATCCCCACCCCTCACCTTAGTGCAGCCTCTGCACTCGCCAACCGGTTCGAAATACTTTAGTTCCTGCCAATCGTCCCACGGACCCTCGGCTGGTGCATCTCCCTGCGTTCCCCTTCTACATGGCATGCATGCAAGCGCGAATGCAAACCAGACGAGAGGGAAATGGGTGGAGGGAGAGGGGGGGGTGCTTCAGTTTCGCGCGATGCAAACAAGACGCCACGATGAACTTAGGTTGGACCCTGCTCTGCATGCATGTGAACAGCTCCAGCCCCCCCCCCACGCACGCGCCATACCTTGCCTCTTGGTCTCTGGGACCTGTCGAGCGGCGCGTCTTGTTTAAGGTCAAAGACAACCACAACCACAATAACAACAACAACGACAACGACAACGACAACAACAACAAAAACAACAAGAACAAGAACAAGAACAAGAACAAGAACAACAACAACAACAACAACAACAACAACAACAAAACAACAACAACTAAACAACAACAACAACGACAACAACAACGCCACTACCACTACCACCACCCCCAACGAAAACAACACCAGCACCAAAACCACCAAAACCAACACCAAAACCAACAGCAACAACAACAAGGACAACAATAACAGCAACAACAACGCCCAAACCAACAACACCAACAGCACTAAAGACAGCAACAACACCAAGGAGAACATCACCACCACCACCCACCCGAAGCCGTCCGGCGGGTTGATGACCCACTCGCAGAAGAGTGCTTCAAACTCGCTGGAAAGGCGGTCTGCAGCGGTCCACAGCTCCGACCCCTCGCGGTTGAACAGCTTAGCGTTAGACCACGCCAGCCGCACGTCGCTCGCCTGGATCGTTCGATGAATATTCGTTTTTTTTGGGGGGGGTTCGCGACACACAAAGAAACAGACAGACAGACAGACAGACAGACAGACAGACAGACAGACAGATAGACAGACAGACAGACAGACAGACAGACAGACAGACAGACAGACAGACAGACAGACAGACAGACAGACAGACGGACGGACGGACGGACGGACGGACGGCGACGCCAAAAAAAGCGATTACAGTACCATCAGCCACAGCTTCGTTGGGGGGTGGTGCTTTTGATGTCCGAACCAAAACATAAGGGCCGCATCATGCGACACGGACACAATTATTGAAAATGAGCGCATTAGTTGACACAAATCACGCACAGTTTGCAAATATGAGTTTCGACGAAATCCTCGGTCTCACAACAGCTGCACGTAGCGTAATTTACATTTTTCGAGAAAAAAAACACAACAGCAACAACGACGAGTACGTATGACTGACGCGCATCCATCGGAAGAACTCACGGCTGACGTACTGTTTAATAGTCTGTGTTGGAGACAACGGCGCGGTTTTCGGGTGCGGCGACTCACAAAGGCGAACTCGTTGAGGTACCCCCCCCTTTTGAGCCTCTCGTCGATGAGGCGCATGTGCATCGGTCGCAAGATCTTGTTGTGGTAACCGGGCACCTGTTATGCCATTCAGACAAAATAATACGCAGGGGGGTGGGGGCACAGGAGTTTATACGGTAAAGTGAAGGAGGGAGGGAGGGGGGGGAAGAAGGAAGATGGTCAGGAGGGGGAGAAAAGAGAGGAGAGCGGGGACAGCATACATAATAAAGTATATAAACACGGGTAAATATATAACTGGTACCGTTGTACGTGGCGCGTGCTCGTCGTGTCGATTATATGCTCGTATGTAGTGTCGATAAGTACATACCTTGTGTATCACTACTGGCGATAGTTCGAGGACCAACGCCCGAATGGGTAAGGTGGACCGTAACTGGACCAAGTCCGGCGGAAGGCCATCTCCCATGGCCAGGGGTTTTGTTAGTGGGCGAGCTTGCGCAAGTCCCACACTACCCGGAAAGATGACATTCCGGGTGGCTATCTCCACCGAAACTGACCCTCAGGGGACAGGCCGGGTCGACATACACACGCATCCGTATACAACGGCAGCTTGCGCTGCCGGGGTTGTAACGAAGACCACTGATAGGGACAGCTTACGCTATACCTACAATGGGACCCGAAGGGTGCGCCAGCTAGCGTTGGGCTGCGAAAGCAACTGAGTTAAATCGACACACGACGCGTATGAAAATACGTGGAAGTGTGGTGAGCTAAAAACTTTATTTTTCCCCATCCGCCGGAGGATTAAAAAAAAAAAAAAAAAAGTATTTTCGTGCACATCTCTCTCGTTCGCTCAGTCGTCTTCAACGAAAGGTTTTCTAGTGAATGCTACGCATTCCACCCAATATATCTAGTGTACTAGTACTGGCGATAGTACTTTGGGCGCTGTTCTCTCATTCACACATTAATCTATTGAAAAAAGCGTTTTTTTACTTCATACTAGGCGTTTCACTCAGGTGGCGCACCTGTGTAGGGTTCACCCTCTCCAGAAAAGCGATCGAGTCGCCATTGCAGCAAAGGCGATTCAGGACAGACTTGCATCTTTCCGGCGGTAACATCGCCCGTCGTGGAGAGCCCCGGCCCATGCGGGCGAAACACAGCGGTGGAGGGGGGGGGGGGGGGGAAGGGGGGGAAGGGAGGAGGGGTTAGGGTGCGGGGGGGTAAATGGATGAAGGAGCAAGGGGTGCGTGAGAGGGGGGGGGGGGGGGGGGCGGGTATAATTTTATGCATGGCCGTAGTGGTATGACCCTAGACCCTCGCATCCCTACAATGGCGGGACGGAACACGGCAGGTTTATACCCACCAGGCAGACATCGCAAACACTAGGCGGGTGTGGGTGGGGGCGGGAGGGGGTAAGGGGTCCGGGTGGGCACGTGGGGGACTTCGGGGGGGGCGTTAATTGGGGGGGGGGAGGGGGGGAAGGTTGAAAAACGATGAAACACTGCTGTCGTGGAAGCGAGAAGGGGGGTGTGCGTCAGTCAGGTAAGGCCAAAGCTGAATAGCAAAAAAAAATCGTGTATACGATTCTGCTCCTTTCGTAGTGCTCGCTAAAAACAGCAGGAGTCGGTCGCTTTGCAGACCGCTCAGCCACAATTCTACCAATTGATACTTCTACGTCCACGTGCATGAACTGGAGCCCCACCCTATTCCCCATGAGTGACAGCAAACTTGAAAAAAATCGCAGTAGTTGTATGTAACGAAGATAAGGTGAATCCCGTAAATATATAATGGAATTGGGGAGAAGATGAAAAGTGATCGCAGACCAACATACGTACCTTGGCGTAGAGATCTCAAAGGACTGCTCTTGGGATGCACACTTGGCGAAAGTAATAAGAACGGGTAAATCACAAGTAGGCAAGATGGATGCGATTCTAACAGACCCGCACCTTGACACTAGGATTAAAATATGTATTCTGACTCATGTGATTGTACCTAAGTTATTGTATGCAGGAGAAGTTTGGGAAGAGAACGCGAAGTTCGTAAAACAACTGGAAACAGTGAAGATGACAGCAGCTAAAAAGGTACTAGGATGCTCAAGTACGACGAGAAATACCGCATTAAGAGCAGAACTAGAAATGCACCCACTAAAACAAATAGAGACGTAGCTGAAATGGCAATATCAAGCACGGAATATGCTACAAAAAAAAAGAGGTTGCAAGCCATAGCTGATAGGGCTGTATGGGAGAAAGTAACAGAAGGGCGAGCTGGAATAAGATGGGATAACGTAGTCGAGAAATTATGGAAGGATTTAGGAGGAGACCAAGAAGAGATACTGTCCATCGAAAAGTTTGGCGGGTACCAGACAGAAATAAAAGAAATAATAGAAGAAAGGGAAAGGCAAGCGCTAAGAACTAGGTGAAAGAGGAGAAGCACTTAGAGATGTACGGGGGGGTGAGGGAGGATATTGGAATGGAAACGTATTTGGACGGCCCAATGGACTACGCGAAAACGCTGAAACTGCGACTTCGTGTAGGGGACCTGGACCTACCAGACAGAAGAAAGAGATGTACCATTAGTCGGGAGGAGGAGGACGTGGCTACAAATATGTGCCCGTGTGGCACAACAACAGAGAGCAGGGCTCACATAGGAGGAGAATGTGAAATATACACGGAGAAACGGGATGCGTTAGAGATGAGGAGATTAGATGTATGTGGCATGGAAGAGTTTGGTAGACTAGAGAGTAGCGAGAAAACGGTCGCTATCCTAGGAGATAGATGGTGGCCGCAGACGGTGAAACAGGACGGGGATAGGATAAGCAAACAGTTTCTATGTAGTATATGGAAGAAGCATGATGGGCGCCAAAATGTTGAGGTGTCTCTATTAGGAGTAGGAACGGTGCTCCGTCTCCAAAGGGATGCGTGGTCAATGATCAAGTGACTTAGGCAAGCAACAAATGAGTACGCCCCCCGCCCCCCCCTATCCCCCATGCTCTTACAAAAATACAAAAGCCTTACTCGAAACAGTCTTGGGTCGCGTCTCACGCATTAAACGGTCGATGGAATCTCAAGCATATTTATACTACAACTGTCACTACTGCTCTACAAGGACCCCTCCCCCCCCCCCCCACCCTTGCTGCCCCCGCCCACCCCTCGATCCATCCACCCTCTTCCTTCGCCATGTAATACTGTTGTGCAGCAGTGCTGCCGTCCCCTCTTTTCCAGCAATATGTTGCAAGTCTTTTCCTTCGCAAACTTTATCCCACGCCAAATCCAAGTAGTTATTCCCCCAAAATGTGTGCGCTAAAGGGGATGACCGATTGCCGCGCACCTTACGAGGCGGAAGACCGTCCGGCGAGCGAGGGCCTTGTCGAGCTCCATGGTAGCGCGCCATGCTACCGCGCCCGACGCCGCCTCCGCAAGCAACTGCACAGCGCAATCATATAGGGAGATGCACGCGATTCCCAATACGATAAGAAGACTACGGGGGGAGGGCATACACATATACAGCAGTACACACGCAAATCGTGTAAATAAACCCAAACCGTGGACACATACAAATCATGGACACATACATACAAACCACGAACATGAACACATCATGGATACACATACATATCACGGTCAAACACACACATCATGGATACACACACAAATCATCAACACGCACAAATCGTAGAAAACACACACACGATTCATGGGCACACAACAATCATGGACAAACACACGCACAATTCATGGATACACACACAAATCATAGAAAACACACACACGATTCATGGGCACACAACGATCTTCGACAAACACACAAAATCATCGATAAACACACAAATCATGAATCAGACAAAAAAACATGAATACACAACAAAAACCATGGACACATACAAATCATGAACTACCCGAAACTCATGGATACACACATACACCATCAACACAAGCACAAATCATGGGTACAAGACACAAATCATGGATACACATAAATCATGTAGACATGCACTAATCATGGACACACACCTGCCCGCAGTGTTCGACCCGAAAGAGGGGGGCCTCTGCCCCCTCGATGACCTCTGCATCGCAACGGATCACCAGCCTCCTCCCCCGGTACTGCGAGAGAAAAACGCAACAGCAGTTAACGGCAACAACAAAAGATGTTTCCATTACTGACCGTCCCGAACTGTACTCCCGCATTTTGTTCGGAAATACTTAAAATAAGTGTAGGGTAACTTTTGCAGCAGTTGAAGGCTTCAGTCATCGAGCAACCCCTCCCTCTCCTCAGCCCCCCTATCTCCTCCCCGATATGTTCTTGCTATGTATTTCTCTTCCTCGCCTGTTTCGCGTTGACGTTCACAAACCGCGAATGCGTGCAGCGGTAGCCCGGGGGAAACAAGAAATCTTCGTTGTGAAACCCGGGGCGCGGGGACACGATCCCGAAGCAGGTCACCTCATAAGGTCCGGATCGGAACGGCAGCGCCGTCTTGCGCAGCAGCCTCTGGGCCTGATGCGCAGACACACAGACGCACAGACACAAAAGGGGTGGGTAGGGGTGGGCGGGAGCAAACGCGGGGGGTGGGGGTGGGGCGTTAGAGGGGTCATGTAGGGGGGAGTCGGGTGGGGTGGGATGGGGTGGGGTGGGGTCGAGTGGCGAGGGATCGAGCGCGTCTGGAGCCTCGAGGGCTGGGGAGCGGAACACAGGAGCGGAGAAATAACAAACAGAATGGTCGTACAGAGTTACCACGGGAGAGGGGAGGCGGTGGGGGAGGGGGCACAGGGGGGGTCGAACACCACACCGCTGCTCGCGATTGGCCGGCCACACCGCGAGCCTGCATCTCATATATTTCTACCTCTCGCTCTCTGTACGTCTCTCTCTATGCCCCTCTGTTTTTTTCTGTGGGTGTGCATATTCTTGTCTCTCCTCGAGTCTCCGTTTATCTCTCTCGGTAGCCCCCTTCCCCTTCTCCTTCCCTTCCCCTCTCTCTTCATACAACAACAGCTCAAAAGTGCCAAACACGCCCACTACCCACAAAACGTTTCAACATCGTACCTGCTTAAAGCACTTCTTTCGAGCAGCCTCTTCCGACGGCGTTTCTTCCTCCCCTCCTCCCCCCCCCCGCGCCCCCCCCCCCCTCCTCTTCCGCCCCCCCGCCCCCCCCCCATTCCTCCTCTTCTTCTCGCCCTTCCCGTCCGCGCGTCTCCCTCCCCCCCGGGGCCAACGGCCGATGTCGGGGAGGCAGTATCAAAACCCCTGCCCCAGACCCGTCAGTCTCACCGCCTCCACCACCAATCCCTCTTGCCGACCGCCTACCCCCAGCTAACCTCGGACCCCCTCCTCCTCCCCCCCCGCCGCCGCCACCCCTCGTATAACCACCACCACCACCACCAGTAGTTGATGCCGTATCTCGCACTCCTCTCTCATCCGCTCCTCCTCCTCCCCTCCCAGACTTTGGTGCGGGGGGAAGCACTATCCTGGGTGGGGCTATCTTGATTGTCGGTTTCTTTCCCATGCCACCGGCGGCACTAGTGCTACCGGCGGCGGTGTTCGGAGACGGCGGAGAGGGGGGGTGCTGAGGACGCGAACGCGGGGCGATTTTCGGCGCTCCTACCGCGTTAAACGTGATGCGGATCTTCGGGAGCACCTGCCCGCCACCACCACCACCACCACCACCGCCACCGGTGCCACCGCCAGCGCCGTCACCGCTAGACTTAACAGCCGACGCTCCCAACCCCGTGTCAACCGAAGGACGCTGTCTCTTCTTTCTTGGCGGCTCCGCGGTGTCCTTGTAGTCGTCGTCGGAGGAGTCGTAGCAGTCAAAGTCAGCGCTAGCACCAACACCGCCCGCTGCCGCCACCGCCGCCGTCACCGCGCGAGGCGTCTTATCCGAAACTTTCGCCTTGGCCTTTGCCCCCAGCTTTGACCCTGCCTTCGATGCCGACTTTGGCCCCGCCTTTGACCCCGCCCCCGCCCCCGTTCCACGTTTGGGGGTGAAAGGCGTTGCCGTCCCCGCACCGGAACTCTTTATTCTTACCTTGAGCTTATTGGGCTGCGAATGAAATGGAGTAAACGCACGAAACGACGGAGTTAAAGAGCGAACGAGAAAGCGTACACAAGTTAACGAGGTAGAGAAAAAGAGCGAATCAAAGAGAGTACACGAACTGACGAAAGAGAGAAAAGGAGCTAAGGAGAGAGCGAGACAGAGTAAAAGAGATAAAACAAGACTTGACGAACAAAACCAACCAACCAAAAAATAAGCAAACAAGTACAGCCATGAATGTCATACTCTGTTGCGCCCCCACCCCCCCCCACCCCCTCGCGCCCCATTCTAAAGTACACCAACATAAGGGCAATACACCAGCGGCTCCGACCCACCTTCGCCGCTCCCCCTCTCCCCCCCCGGTTCCCGCAAGCGTCCTCGTCTGGCGGCTCTTCCTCCTCCTCTTCCTCCTCACCATACCCCCCCCCATATCCCTCCCCCTCCTCCATCTGGGCTAGGAGAGGCGCCAGCTTGGCATTGTACATAGCCTGCGGAGGGAGGACAGGACAGGGGAGGGAGGGGCGAGAAGGGGGGGGGGAGGGAGGGGGTGGGGGAGGTACTCAGTTTGTGCATGGCCGTAGTGATATGGCCATAGACCTTCGTATCTCCACTATGCCGGGACCGAGCACGTCGGGTTTTCACCACCCAGACAGACATTACTTGCAACAAGCGCGAAGCGCCGTGAGGTGTTCGGTGAGTCGCATGAAGCGTGAACTGCACCCTTCCAAGAACCGCTCGTAAGACGGACGTCGGCACCTTGTGCCTACTTTCTTGCTCATGGTGCTTATGGATGACAGCGCCAATGAGCTACTTTGTTTTCTAGCGTGGCCATTCCAGAGACAGTAATAGGTATTACTAAATATATTTTTTGTAACTGCCTCGTGGGTGCCTTACCATATTCACACTACGTGATGCGACCATTCCCCTTATACTGAGTTAAAGGGGGGGGGGGAAGAAGGGGGGGGGGAGGGAAGGGCGGGCGAAGCGGCGGGCGAGGGAGCGAAGTGTTTAATCAAGTGCTACAATTGGGGGGGGGGGCGTACTGATTTGTTGCTTGCTTAGTCTTTTGATCCCTTTCGAGACCGAGCAATCGGGGGGGGGAAGGGCATTCAGAGACATGCAAGAACACAGCACGACGGCGCTAGCCGACCAACCTGCGACATAACGACCATTCTGCCGGTCGGCGTAACCTCCCCATACATTTTCACATGCACAAACACAAACGCCCCGGCCCGTCCCGATCTGGAAACGAAACAAAAACAAAACAAAACAAGCACTTTGGTCGGACTTTCGTACTTAAAGCTGGCGTGTTGAATTGCATATACCAGGTACGAAGCATGTCTGGAAAGCATTGAACGATCAAATACAACAAAACGACAACACAACAACAAACAACAACGACAACGACAACAACAACGACAACGACAACGACAACGACAACGACAACGACAACGACAACGGCCACGACAACAACGACGACAACAACGACAACGATAACATCGACAACAACACCACCACCACCACCAACAACAACAACAACAACATGAATTATTACGAACACTCACCTCGAACGCGGCCCCGCAGCTCTCCCCCCACGCCCTCGCCCAGTCACCGGGGGGGTTGTAGGCCAGGCAGTTGGCAAACACCAATCGAACTTGAGCGGCGAACGCTCGAATATCTCCAGCGAACCTGCTCAACACAAACGGTGGCACGTTTAAGATAAAATCGCTGTGTTTATTATGTTCTGATAATTGTACTCTCGAGTGGTGAGGTAGAAAGAGGGGGGATACTCCCGACCCGGCTATTAAATACGACACGGCACCGGCAGAGAACACGCGGCCTTCAACATGAGGTACTGCAATAATCGAATACCAGATGGTATTATATAGTGGTGGGCGCCGCGAGCAAGTGTAGAACTTATCCCTTGGACACAGAGGAAGATGCGTATGCTTGTGCATATTCAAGGAAGGATAGAAAAACAGCAAAACAGCAAGGCATCAAAATCAAAAAAGCAAAAACCTGACATCGCAAAATAATACCCCTCCACTCTTCCCTCCCTCCGCCCGCACCTCTACCCCCCCCCCCCCCCCCCCCCGTCACGCCCCCCTCCCCCCCCTCCTCACGCCCCCTCCACCCCCTCCTCCCTCCCCTCCCTAACCCTGCCCCCCCTCGACCTCCTCTTACACCTCCCCCTCCCCCCCTCCCCCAACCCCGCGCTCACCCGCCGGCCTTGAGCTTCCTGCCGATCGTCCCTAGATCCATCGGCGTCCGCACGTATTTCTCGTAGCCGGGGGCGGTGCGGGGGTCAACGGGTACGAGGAACAGGCCCGCGTGCTTGTGCTTCACCAGGGATGTCAGCACCTCGCCCATCTTCGTCTCTGCGCGAGCGCGCGCCCGTTCCTGTCGCCGACAACAAGCACGGCGAGCACGAAAAACGTGACGTGACCGTAGCGATTGGGGGATGGGTGGCGTAGCGATGGGGGGGTGGCGATGGCGAGGGGGGGGGGAAGAAGGAGGAGGCAACGTTAGTCTATGCTCCAAACAACAGAGCTGTCAAAACAAGACCCCCCAAAAATGGAAATAAACAATCGACCCCCCCACCCTCGGCCGACCCGCCGTTCAACATGGATGGGTAAAAGTGGATAGTAAAAGTGGATAGGAGGATGGGGTGGGAGGGTTCGGTGCGTACTGCTCCCAACTAAACAATAAATCTAGATTACCTTGTACCAGTATGAATTACCTCGACAAGGGAACCAACCAACAGGGTCAGCCCTCTAAGCCTCACCTGTGGGTCCGCTGCTGTGCGACGGGGCCGCTTCAGCGAGCCGCCCCGACCCCCACCCCCGCCCTCGCCCCCGCCTCTGCCGCCGCCGCGAGGGTCGAAGCCGTGATCGTAGGACCGCTTGGAAGACATGCCGCCCCCCCCTCCCCTCCCGTCCGGTCAAGCCCAGCTCGCAGTCAGGACGAGGGCGAGAGGAAAAGCAAACGGTTTTTCCTTGCGCAGGCTTTTCGCCGGTCAGGGTTCGCAGGGATATAGCCTGATAGGTGTTCGCGAGAGCCAGACAGCCCTTAACCTTGTTTGTGTTGAGTGCTTGTTTTGGGCGGACGGGAAGCTGGGTTTCCCCAGAGCCCACCACACCACGGACCTACGGCCTGTTGGCAGCTGCCCCTAAAGAGGAAAGAAGGAGGGAGGAAGGGAGGGAAGGGGGGAAGAGTGGGAGGAGGGAGGGGGGGGAGGGATTTGCAGAGGGATGGAATGAGATGAAAACGGAGAGAGGAAAGGATGGGGTTGTAAAACGAGGGAGATGCATAGCGAGGGAAGGAGGAAAGAGGGAGTTGTAAAGGGGAGGAGGGAGGAAGAGGGGGTAGAGGTGGTCAGGAACAGAGGGGGGAGGAATACAGTGCGTCAATAAAGTCTGAACGGTACTGTCTGCTGCTGACGCAATGTCTTCAAGTATTCTGGGCGTACTCCTCCGGCGTTCATAGAGTACCCGTACTCGTACGCGTAGTAACATCGTGTGGATGGGGGCTTGTGGTGGAAATTATTGTTTACATTAAAATGAAGTGAAAACGGACGATTTCCTGTCTTCGGGTATTCATGTCATACCAGTACTCGTACATGTGAATGTGAAGAAGACGTTTGGCATGGTACGAGAACTCGTGCAGCAGTATACTACTGTTACAGCATAAGCGCCAGCTACTCGAACTCGACTTCAACTGGTACACGGTGCTGTCGTGCCAGCCGGATCAAGACACAATCCGTCGAGACTTACAGCAGTAGGGTCCGTGGCGAAGACCTTGAGCTATACGGCAGAAGGGGGTGCTTCAAACATACCAGGTACGAGTACTTATCGAAGAACCACTCCTGAGAGTGGTCCCAGTATGTACCACTCGTACCAAATTTAACTGGCGACAAGACTGCTTGTGTGAACAGAGGGGGAGAATGTGGTTTGTATTTTGGTTTTCTGTTTGCCGCAACACTGCTGTGTACGCGTTAGAATAAGCAACGAAAGCTCGCCTATAGCTGCTGCTGCTGCTGCTGCTGCTGTTGGGGCATCACTGCGTAACTACTGATGCCGTCGGTGTGCAGCAAGCTCCCGGGACGGGACGGGAAGCATTCGGTGCGCAATACAGCATTCAGCCCTGCTACCAACTTTCCGCGCAAGCCCGCAGCCTGCGTTCTTTGGTGCTACTGCTGTTTGCTATACGAACTGCTTGCTGCGAGGCAGAAACGCGATTCAAAAAGGCTGCGGCACCTCCAGCGCGGGACGCGTAGAACAGCGGCTACCCACCGCCGTCCCAGCAAAAGTACGGCACCGCAAACTCGTGGCCTCAGGTGCCAACATAACAGGCAGTGGCCAGAAGGACCCAATCATGATCTCGAGACAAGCAGTCACCTCCCTGACCACTCTACTGCTACGAGCTGTGTTTGTTCGTTGTCCTGTGTTTTACGATAAAAAACCTTGCCTCTGCAAGGGTGTTGTATCTGGATGGCAATTATGCAGTCTAGCATTCGTTTCGCTCGTTTTGTAAAAACATCCGCCGCGGACCGCGCAGAGAGCGTAGCTTACGCCTGCAGGGGACACTTACCAGTGGTGGTGTTGTTGCAGGATACGCTGTTCCCAACGTTTTTGGATCGAGCTTTCCAGGTATGGCCAAGACGTAAGCCCCTGCTTTTGCACGCCTACAAAATAGTGGAAAACTGACGATTTTCTCTCCTATGAAAAACGCGCTTCCCAACATAGTGGAACACCCCAGGAAAATTTGAACAAAATCACAAAATCTGACACAATCGCCATTCGCCATTCAATGGCGGAGCCGAAAGATGACCCAGACACGGCGCACTTCGTCCACAAGGCATGGTTTAGCAGAACCCTCTTTTAAGGAGCCATTAAAGTTGTTGATAAGCACTGCCTCGCGTTCATAGCTCTACTAACTGGGGTTGAAATTGACACACTTTCTGATTTTTTAAATCCCCTGCCTCGGGCCTCGGGCATCCTTCGCTGCTTGCTGATTGCCCCTGCTGCCATTCTTGCGTAGGTCGCCAACCACCTAGGGAGCAGCCGCCTGGAGGAGGTAAGGCATGCATCAACGCTATTGTCTGCCCAGTACTATTGATCGATAGTAGGCAGTGCGCAGCCGTGCAACGATTGGGCAAGTGCAGGCTGATTTTGCTCCGGAGGAAGGTCGCCTCTTTTCTCCTGTGTTTGTTCTTCAACAATAATCGACGCCAACTGCTGGACGAGAATGGTGCAAACTGCAAACTCGGACCACTCAGCTCGGGCGTTCCCTGAAAGCTCGATGGCCTTCATCCAGGCAGCAATCGTTTAGAGCTCCCTTCACAGCAGAGCAGATTGCGCACAGTATAGGTATGTAGCATGAGTAGAAACGAGCCGTTCGGACGACCACGTAAGTACCGGTGTCTCAATCACACGTCATCCAGATCATGCGAAAAGTGTTTCACCTCTCTTTGTAATACTCCTGAGTATAAAATATCATGGTCGGTCGTGAACGGTGAACACCTGCTCTCCCTCCGACAAATACATGCATCCTGGTCGCACGGCAAGCGACGATGGTAGTATAACGCCAACACCAACACCAAAATCGACGCCAACAACAACGCCAACACCTTCCCCAATGTTTCAAACGTTTCAACCGTGCAGAACCTAAATGACTTCTTTGAGCTGCACTCGGAGGAGCTGAGGAACGACCTGTCCCGTCGAAGGAGAGGCTCGCTTGGCTCGGCCGGGGCCGGGGGCGAGGAAGATCCGGAAAACAACAGCATTAAAACTGCGAACGCCAATGATGGCGAATTCAGCCTTCGAATCCACGAACTCTACCAAGAGTTCCTGCATGTGGTCCAGGCGAACCTAGAAGGTGCGTGGTGCCTTGAAAGGCCTGGTAGATGCCTGGAAGGTGCCCGGTAGATGCCTCGTAAGTGCTTGGTTGGCTATTTTTTTGTTGGTTTGCTTGGCTAGATGGTTCGTTGGTTGGTTGCCTGTTGGGGTGGTTGGCTGGGAGGTTGGGAGATTGGACCCCTGCACGCGCTTTTCTGCCGAACGATCAGGTCGCTCTGGTCCTAAAACAGTACGAGTGCGTAGACAACAAGCGTTTCTCCTCGTGAGTGCTCCGGTTTCGACCCTCGGCCAAAAGCAATACTGCCGTGCCCAGCGTTGTACGGGCTGCGGTATGTGTTTTGCTCTTCACACACCCACCCACCAACTCACGGCCGCGTATGACCAACATCTTTTGCTTTGTTTTTTTGCCAGAATTTTTGCACGCGGAAGGGCTAACGGAAGCCGAGCTGCGGGACGCATGCGAGAAGGAAATGCAGGTCGAAGATCCCGGGGGGCTCAGCTTCATGCACACCCTCATCTCGTCCTGGGAGTTTTCCAGGCAAGCAGGCGTCCGTCCGCACAGCCGGTGTTTTTATTCGGGGTTTCTCCCCAGGGAATGGAATGCGTGGTTTTGGGGTGCGCTTGTTTTTGTACGACAGCAATCAACTTCGTAATCTCGCCGGATGTCGTGTTTCGGCTGACATCGGATAGTATATTGCCGACTAGTTCGTACACTACTGCACCAGGTATTCGTGACAGATATCAGCGCCTGTTGTAAACTTCGACATCAACCTGTGCAATAGTGCACCGTTGGAATGATCCACGCCAAGCTTGTGCTAATCCTGCGCCGTCTGACTCTCTCGCTCCTAGACCAACCTTACCAGTGACAGTATCCTGAATGAGCTGATGCCTCCGCCTCCCCCGCCGGATGACGCCTCCATACAAGCACACGTCGTTCCACGCTACGACTACATATGATACCCGCCGTGCTAATCCTGCGCCACTGAGCTGTATCATTTCGATACGCAATCCTAGCAATGACAACTTGCCTGCATCGACTGACCCCCCCCCCCATCGGAAAACTCCTCCACACACGCGCGCGCACGTTCTACGCTACGACTACGTATGATACCCACCATCAGCTTCGTCGAGCTTGCTTCAGACTTCGTGGATGAAGAGATTGACGCTGAGGAGAGTGATGACGCCGATGGCAAAGACTGGGAGGGGGAAGAGGAAGAGGAAGGGGAAGACAACGACGCACAAGAATCACCCCTCTTGTCCTCTTCCGGAGCCCGTTCCCCGCCCTCTTATCGCGTAGTTGGGCTCGGCGCGACCGCTAGCGGTAGCACCGGTATGGATGACAACCAACGCGGCCGCTGCAAAAGATGTAGCGGTAGAAGCGGCGGCACCGGGACAAGCAAGGACGGCGAGATGGGGGCGAAGGAACTGCCCTATGGTGGCAGGAGGAGAGGTAGCCGCAGCAATAGCCGTGGCAGTAGCCGCAGTAGTAGCCGCTGCAGCAGTGGAGGCAGCGAAAACGACAACAGCATCAGCACTAACCGGCCGTGTGTAACCACATTAGCACGCGTCGGGGCCGTGACTATTGATACTGTTGCCGGAGGCGAGGAGGGGGAGGGGACGCGCAAGACCCCACTCGGTGACGGCGATGTCGTCGGTATAGCTGACAGTACCGATAGTAGAGCCGTTGGAGAGAACCAGTGGCCGGAATATCGTACCCGTCCGTCCAGATATGCAGAGAATAAGAGCAGGACAAGCGGTAGCAACGGGGGCGGTGATGACTCTGTTATTCATAGCGGGGCGGTTCGCTGCTGCGTGAAAAACTGCGCCGGGCTCGTAGCCGTAGAGAGTCAGCCGGAGAGCGATCGTGTCGGCGCAAAGGCGCGGAGGCTGGGCAGAACACGCAGGGGGGTGCGACAGGAGGAGGAGGAGGAGGGAGAAGGTCTGGTTGAGGAGCTGTCCATGAGAGCGGAGGCGAAATGTTAATTTGGCGCTCTCCCTCATGGGTATCGAGCGCTCTTCGCTTTATTTAGGTGTATCCTCTGGTGGAACGGGTAAAAATGAAACGTAAGCTGGCCACACACATTGGTTGCTTTGCTCTCCCTCTTGGGTCTGGAGCGCTCTTACGATTGGTTGGTTGGTTCCGCGACGAGGTTCGGGGCTTCCGAGGGCGATGATTGCCTCCCTCGCCTCTACCCGCTGGGGGGAATGGCGGTTTATTTGGCCTCAGAGCAGCGTTCGCTTGCGCCATGACGCCAGTCGCAACAACTTTATTCAACCTTTGAAACCAGCACAGGCTCCAAGAGCAGTCGCTTGCGCTACTTACCAACCGCAGCAACCTTTGTATATATCCAACGCCCCTGCTTGCGGTCTCTAGATTGGGCGCAGCAGCAGAGTTTCCTCCGAAAGAGCCTCTACAGGAGGTTCCTCGCAAGGACCTACGGCAACATCGCGTGTAGAAAAGGCATGTATGTTGGGTGAAGTGCTTCGAGATAGTACTAATGTATGTTGCGGGTGTGATTCGTCGGGATGGGCATGGCGGGGCCACGCTAGCCGCTTTTTCGCCGCCTTAGCCGGGCGCACTGGCTGGCTGGCTCCGATCCGATACTGGGAAGCTCGTGCGAAGTTACAACCGGTGATGGGAGCTCGTCTTCGCGGCGGCGCCTCCTTCCAGCCGCGAGCTGCTGTTGTTGCGTCGTTAACTCGTTCGGAACCGCACCCTTTTTTCGGGGGCACGCCTGTTGGAACTAGAGTGGGACATTTTTGGGCAGCAGTAAAAGGGTGAAAACGTTCTCGGCAGCTTGCACCGACCGTGTCGATAGCAAAACCGAGGGGGGCGTTGCTCTTATTTGTCCGGCCTAGCGGCTAGACGGGATAGCCTGCAGCTCAAGAACATAAGCGCCTTATCGGCAAGGCACTTCGGGTTATCCAACACAAAAAAAAAGGACGCCTCCTAAACCAAAATTGAACAATATATTTGGGAAAAACTGTGGGCAGTAAAGACCCTTGTCTCTCACCGGACAGCATTCCTGCAGACACTCCGGCCGGCAGGTTCCACGTACTACTGGCTATGCATCGTTGCACGTCATACAGACGAGTCCCACCTTTTCGTGCTGACTGTTGCGAGGCTTGGCGGCCTGCTCACCCCAGCACCAAAGACGTCGTTGGACGGGACGTTTGCCGCTTGATAAACAGCCGTAAAGGAAACTCCCACACTTAAATAAGTATTTTAACTCATAAAAGGCCTTCCCTGGCCAACACTAGACCGTCAACTGATAAACGTGCCCAGCACCCGCTCTCTTCGGGTGCTCTGATGGCCGATGTAGCCGGCATGCGCGGCTGTCCTGCCGTTCCCGCCAATGTGTTAAGACGCAAGTCGATTGGGCTACTGGTAACAGGTTAACGAATTCCCCACCCGAACCAAGTTTTTAAACACCACACAGCAATCGTGTCATGGAGGTTCTCGGGGCATTCCGCATCCCACAGCGGATGATGTCAATGGAGAATGAAGCGTTGGCCCGAAGGCTCCGCAGAGACCACACAACCCCCCCCCCCCGTGAACCCCGTACTGCCAATCAGAGATATGCTAGGAGACCTTATCGACTATCAAAAAAACTATTAATGGGGTACCGCGGTTTGACCTCTTGGCCGGCCGCCCCCTACCTAAAATTAATACAGTTGTACGTTATTGCCCAAAACAGGCCTCGACACGTCCAAAAAAAGATCGGCCTCCTGATAGTAGCATCTCTTTCCTAGCCAAAAATGTATCCCCCACTACACCCACCACATTGCGACATAAAACACACCACCCCCCGGCCGAGATGGCCCTCTCGCTTGCGACGCTCTTCGTGGCCAATGCGCCACGATTAGTTGACAACCCACCGAAACGGCTAAGAACAAAACGTGCGAACGAGTGATGTGTATATATGTATACGTGTGCGGGTCAGGGGTCTACGAAAAAAGGTAATACGATGCCTATACCCCCCCTACGAGTAGGTCAGGACGAAAACACTCCAGAGGCGGCATTTCTGTACGAAATAAATTCTTTAAAACAACTTGGTTTTAGGGTACCCCCCCTACCCGTTTAAGAAAGAAAAGCCCACCACCGTTCTCATCCGCACACGGGGGAAAAAAACAACAACAAAACTATAAAGTTGCTTTAGCTGGCCATCGTGATTAGGTTCTCGCTGGTCGTACACGCAGTCGTTTCGGCGGGGTTTAGCGTCAGCAGTCAGCATCGCATTACACGACGAATAATAAGCATGGCAATACTAGCCCGCACTTCTTCGTCCACCATGGCAGGGAACAACGTTCCCATGGTAAGATTAGCCCGGACTTCTTCGTCAACCATGGCAGGGAACAATGTTCCCGTGGCAACATTGGCCCGCACTTCGTCAGGGATAACAGGAAACAACACACTTGTATACCAGGTATATATATATAAGTTTTTCGCTTTCCCGCGAGCTGACCCGCGCTGTCTTGCCGGAAAACACCGACACCGACCCAATCACAAGATAACGGAGGCGAGACTCAACTATTTTCACGTATTTCAAGTGCCTGTTCTTCACAAGGCTCCCACCATCGCCGAAAAAAAACACCCTCGACAAAATGAGTACAGCAGCGGTCCCTCTACAGCGCCGGAATGTGCCAGCCGGAGATACCGGCACGATAGCGACCACCGGCAATACTCTTGCATACTGCCACTGCCGGTTGTTCCCATCTGTGTCAAGCAGTTTCGCAAGCACCACAGAGGGCAACCCCCACTACTCAACCGGCACTATAGACGGGATACCATTAATACCATACCTACATGCAAACATACATCCAAAAATGGGGGAGGAGAGCCCCAAGCTTCTTCACAGATTCCGCGCGCGTGTTGCTCCCAACCCTTCCCGAACATGACAAAAAGAAAACACCCTCGACGAGACGCGACGAGTCCTTTAAACAAGAAGACAATAGGCCATTCGAGACGACTCAAAGCGAGAAGAGCTAAAACGAGACAGCTCGAGGCGAGACGAGGTCATATTCCGCTCTAAGAATCTCAAGAATCTCTTATCAAGTTTAAAAATCTTCGATCTACGATGGATGATCTCCGTCGTGTTCCAGCGTATAACCAACATAGATTGAGCCGAGATGAGGACCAATCAATCAGCACGTATTCTCCTGCAAACTAATCAGCGTGCTTTCCTGTGCAGGCCAATCAGCGCGTCCCCCATGTAGACCAATTAGCACACTTTCCCCTGCAGACCAATCAGCACGCTCTAACCTGCAGACCAATCAAAAAGCGCTCTCCTGCAGACCAATCAGCAAGCGTTCCTCCGCAAACCAATAAGCACGCTTCTCCTTGCACCAATCAGCACGCTTTCCTCTGTGGACCAATCACCACGATTTCGCTCCCCTGCTGCGGACAAATCAGCACGATTGAGTTCCCTTGCAGAGTAATCAGCACGCTTTCCCCTGCAAAAGGCCCAGGATGCGAGGCAGAAGCGCCGAAATGGAGCCGAAGTTTTCGGTGACTGCCTTGACGCTGCCGGGCAGCGTGACGACCAGGGTGTTGTTTCGCGTGCCGGCGACGGGACGGGAGAGCACCGCCAGCGGGGTGTACTTGAGGCCGCCCTGGTATATCGCGTGCACGATGCCAGGTGCTTCCCTAGAGGGGAAAGATGACAGCACGAACAACACGAACAAGAACGAAAAAAGAAAAATATATAGCAAAAACACACGACAACACGAGCGGCACCAACAATGACGGCAACAGCAACAACGGCAGCAGCAGCAGCAGGTGAGGAGGCAGAGAGATGGGCCGCGGCGCAGGTACGGGGATGGGGTCAGAAGGTCAGTCAGCCGCAAACGTCGACATGTCATCCCAATGAAAATCCAACTACGGGCGGAAAGAAGGGGGGGGGGGGGGGGGGGGGGGGTACTTGTTTGTTGCTTGCCTTAATCGTTTGATCATTGGCCACGCATCCCTTTCGAGACGGAGGTGGGGGGGGTAGTATGCTGGCTTCGACAACCAGGGTGGTCGATTATCGCGCGATCTTCGCGAACACAGCAGAGGGGGGGGGGGCAGCCTCCCCCCCCCCCGCTCTCTCTCTGCCTCTGCCCCTCCCCCCGTATTTTTAAATATCTCCCTCTGCTTTTTATCTCTCTCTTTCTGTCTCTGCCTCTCTCCCGCACTCGCTTTCTTTTTCTCTCTCTGTATCCCTCTTTATGTCTTCTCTCTCCTCTCTCTCACCTTTGGAGCAGGGGGCGTATGGCCTCCGGCGTAATATCCCGGCGGCCGAACCCCGTCCCCCCGGACGTGAGGACCAGGTCCACCGAATCATCGTCACACCACCTTTTGATCATAGCCTACAGGGTCCAACCGGAGGGGGGGCGGGTCATCGCATCATGCATGTGGCCTTAGTCACTAGCTAGGACCATACACCCTCGCATCACTACCACGTCGCTGCGTCGGGCCGGAGCACGTTGGATTTTCACCGACAACGCAGACAATGCGTGCATTAAGCGCGAAGCGTCACGAGGTGTTCGGCGAGTCGCATGCGGGGTGAGTCGCATTCTACTATGAACCGCTTGTGAGGCGGACTCATGCACCTTGCACGCACGTTCTTGAATACCAGGTCTGGATGACAGCGTCGAATGACTTGTGCGGGGAGAGGTCGTGAAACATGCAGTCTTGTCAAATCCTATGTATTTGTTGCGCCGAGCTGTGCGTGATTTTGTAGGTCCGGTGTACAGACCAAGGCTGGTTTCAGTTACCCTCGGCCCTGCCGCTTACTGTTGCTGCTGCTTTTGCTGCTGCTACTGCTGATTCTGCTGAGCTGTCACGCGCACCTGTATCTGGTCCGGCTCGTCGGCAACGATCTGCTGATCCAACACGGTGACATCGAAAGACTTGGGCCGTCCAAGACGAGGGGAAAACGCGTGGGGCGGGGGACGGGGGAGATGGAAATCTGTTCGTCAAAAGCAGTGATATCAAAACATTTGAGGCGTTACAAGCGAGGTAGAAGAGAGACGGGGGGGGGGGGGGGCGGGGGGCGGAGAGAGCTATGAAAGTGCCAACAAACCCTGCGAAAAATAAACGAAAACAAAAGCGTGTCATGTCGTCCGGCCAGACACACGTCCTACCCCAGCAGCCCTGGCTACTGTGTGTAGCCTATTATGATGTGATGAGTCGTATATGGTAGCCCCCCCAACTTTTCTTTAATGAAATCGCTGGTTTGGAAACCGGCTCGCGGCCGTTTCTTCATAAGTATGGCTAACCTTGCCACCCCGACGTCATCGTTCGACAGTCCTTTGCAAACAAGAAAATATACGTGAATCCTTTTTTCTTAGCATCCTTCCTCGTGTCGAGCAGAGCCCAAACGTTGAATAAAATGCTGGTTTGGAGGAGGGGCTATCGTAAAATCAGTCTGATCGTCATTATGTTTCGACAAATTTCTCGTCTGAAGTCCTAAAGGGATTAACCAAAGAGGACGAGGCTTGACACGGCGAACGAGGCGCGACGGTGAGAGGCAGGTGGGGGGTATGTGGGGAGGTAGGTAAGGGGCGCGCGCGCGGGGGGAGGGGGGGCAGGCCGTACCTCATCTGTCAACAATTTCCGCATGGCCGGGCCGCTGAGGTCCTTGTACACGCCCTGCGAAGCCCGATCGCTCACGGTGAGCAAACAAGCGGTTACGTGTGCTAAGGCGGCGCCGGTGCACGAACCTGTGCGCGGAAAAAGGAAAAAAAAAAACGCCAAAACAGCCGAAATACGGAGCACACGGCGCAGCCAAAAACAAAACTCAGCGAGCAAGAAAAAGGATTTAACCTCGATGCTTTGATTCGGCTGTTGGCGTATCAAAGAAAAACGACGAAGTCACCTTTGCTCGCCCGCGCTGCTGCTATATTGCGCACCCAACTGCTTCGCGCCCCGCGCCGCCCCTCTTCCCCCCCCGTTCCCATACTCCAGCAATCCGACTCGGCCTTCCGCGTGTCAAAAGCCCAACGCCATCGATCAGCCTAAATTCAATGATTTACAACAATCGATCGGTTCTTCGCACACGGTCCGCGCCGGCAACCCCCCCCCCCCCCCTCACACACAAACCCAACCCATCCACCAGCATTATCCCCCCGTCCCCTCCACCCAACTGCATTCCACCCACCCCTCACACCCACCTCCCGCTTTACCTCCATGGTGGCTGTGTCCATGATCGCGAGAGTGAGAACTCCCCGTGCCATTCCCCTGCCCCTGCCCGCCACCGTGCCCATGCGAATCCGCGTGGGGGTGCCCTTCTGTATGCCCGCAACCACCATGCCCCCCCCCCGCCACAGTGCCGTTATCCGCCCTTTCGTTCGCCACCGTCTTTTTAGCCGTTGTCGATGCCGGCGGGGACGGGGGGAAGCAAACGTAGCCCGTCGGGCCGCCGCTCGACTCGCGGGCCTCGAGCGCGGTGGGGCGCGGTGCTGGCGACAGCGCTGATGTCGGTGGGGAGGCATGCGCCAGCGCGATATCAACGGCCTGCCGTAGAGGGAGGGAGGGAGGGAGGGAGGGAGGGAGCGAGGGAGGGAGGGAGGAGGGAACGAGGGGGAGCGGGGAGGGGCGGGGCATGTAAGCGACGATGCTAAGCAAGGAGCCGCCACGTGGCCTACGGGTGTGTCTGCCTGCCTTGATGCCTGCCCTGACAGGATCTATTTTGCGGGATGCGATTGTTACGCACCCACGCGAGGGATCACATCAAGCACCACACGGACCGTCAACCGCACAGCGCCGCACAGTCGCACACAGCGAACAAAGTCCTTGGCCTTATTTATCCCTTTCCCCCGTGCGTCGTTTGCAAGCACTTCGGTGCGCGCACGGCTGCTGGTTACCGTGCCAAGACAGCGTATAGTGTGTCTCTTGACAACGGGCGGTTCAGGACAAGAGGTGCGTTTGCCATCCATACGGTCGAAAAAAAACGAAAAGAGAAATAAATTGAATAACAGCAAGAACAACAAGAACAACAAGAACAAGAGCAATAAGAACAACAACAAGAACAACAACAACAAGAACAACAAAAACAACAACAACCACAACAACCACAACAACCACAACAACCACAACAACCACAACAACCACAACAACCACAACAACAGCAACAACAACAACAGCAACAACAACAGCAACAACAACAACAATAACAACAACAATAACAACAACAATAACAACAACAACAAGAACAAGAACAAGAACAAGAACAAGAACAAGAATAACAACAACAACAATAACAACAACAATAACAATAACAATAACAACAACAAGAACAATAACAACAACAACAACAACCACAACAACAACAACAACACGACAACAACCACAACAACAACAACAACAACAACCACAACCACAACAACAACAACAACAACGACAACGACGACAACGACGACAACGATAACATCGACAACAACACCAACAACAACAACAACCACAACGACAACGACAACGACAACGACAACAACAACAACAACACCAACAACAACGACAACAACGACAACGACGACAACGATAACATCGACAACAACAACAACAACAACAACAACAACAACAACAACAACAACAACAACAACAACAACAACAACAACAACAACAACGACGACAACGACGACAACGATAACATCGACAACAACAACAACCACAACAACCACAACAACGACAACAACGACAACAACGACAACAACGACAACAACAACAACAACAACAACAACAACAACAACAACAACAACAACAACAACAACAACAACAACAACAACAACAACAACAACAACAACAACAACAACCACAACAACAACAACAACACGACAACAACCACAACAACAACAACAACAACAACCACAACCACAACAACAACAACAACAACGACAACGACGACAACGACGACAACGATAACATCGACAACAACACCAACAACAACAACAACCACAACGACAACGACAACGACAACGACAACAACAACAACAACACCAACAACAACGACAACAACGACAACGACGACAACGATAACATCGACAACAACAACAACAACAACAACAACAACAACAACAACAACAACAACAACAACAACAACAACGACGACAACGACGACAACGATAACATCGACAACAACAACAACCACAACAACCACAACAACGACAACAACGACAACAACGACAACAACGACAACAACAACAACAACAACAACAACAACAACAACAACAACAACAACAACAACAACAACAACAACAACAACAACAACAACAACAACAACAACAACAACAACAACAACAACCACAACAACAACAACAACACGACAACAACCAAAACTAGAAAGAGGGAGAAAGCAACAAAACATCAAATATCAACAAAGGAAACAAAAAATAGAAACGTAGACGACAGTAAAATCGAAAACGGAAAAATGCTAATGAGATTCAATAGAAAAGAGAAAAAAAACATTGAAAACGCATAACTGCACATAAAAAGACAGCACGATGGAAACAAACAAAAAGGAAGAGAGAAAAAAATGACAGAGAAAATAACAATGCTCTGCATAGCAAGACAAAACGCGCCGCCAGTGTCGGCGTCAACGCAATTCGTCCTTCTACTTGTACGCGCCAAGCCTACACCCCCAACAGAGCACGGCACACCTTTGCGTGGAAACCCATTTCTCTCGAAGGCGGAGGGATGTCGCCAATCAGAATGGCCGGTACAAGGCTTCCCATGCTCAGCTCGCCGTCGCCCTTGGGCACGCAAACGAGAGCGTTTGCCGACTTCATAGATAGCAGCCTGCCGCGACAACATCACGTAGAAATGGTGGCATACTTTCCGTTAGATGCGTCAAATTTGATGGGGCAGAAGGACGAGGGGGTGGGGGGGGGGGGAGGGGGGTTGGATGGGGGGCGTACTCATTTGCTGCATGCCTTCGTCGTTTGACCATTCACCATGCACCCCTTTCGAGACGGGGGGGGGGGGGGGGGGGGGCGTACTCATTTGATACTCATATGTTGTTTGCCGTAGTCATTTAACCAGTGACCACGTGACCCTTCGAGACGGGGGGGAGGGTGGGGGGTAATCACTTGTTACTTTTTACTCATATGCTGCTTGCCTTAGTCATTTGACCATTGACCACGCATCACTTTCGAGACCGGGGGGGGGGGGGGGGGGGGGGGGGGGGGGTACTCCTTTGACCCTTGACCACGCATCCCTTTCGAGACCGGGGGTTGGGTGGGGGGGGGGTTGTATTGACAATCGGCGTTGGAGTTGGAGAACCGGACCATAAAAACGTACGCGTATCGGGCCAACCAAACAATAACCGGGGGCTCGCCTGCTGCTCATCTGGCTCCCCGTGCTGGCAGCGTCAAAGCATCCGGCGATGTAGTTCCACGACACCACAGCACGGTGATACTCCGGCCTTACGGGGTCCATTCGGAGGGGACTCATCAAGCGTGCGTCAACCTTCTCAGCAAGTTCACAAACAAAACCGAAATATGGTTTTATAGCGCGGTGTTGGGGCAGGAGGGGGGGGTGAGGAGGGGAAGAGGGGATCGGGGGGGGGGGGGGGGTTGGAGCGGGGGGCATTAGGCAGGTTTCTAGGGGCGATTTTGATTCGATGAAATGAGCTTGTACCCAGCAGACTGATGTCTCAAGTATATTTGAGGGTAGGAGAAATGGGCATAGTACACGTGAGCGTTTCAAGTTTATGAATATTAACCTTTTAATCTGGCATGTACAGCACAACAAAAATAACACGAACATATTAGTACGACGAGACAAACACGGTAAACGACGTAACTAACACGAAGAACACGATCATACAGACAACAAAACTAACATGAAGATATTATTAATAGTACGACAATACAAACACGTTAAACGACGTAAACAACACGAACAACACGATCATACAGCACAAAACAATAAACATGGAAAAACAAACCCAGACGGAAGGCACAACCATTTAACGCCCCCCCCCCCCACCCCTCACCCCCCAAGTCTCACCTGCGGGAGCATGCAGTCCTTCAGAGCGTGCCCCCTCATCCTCCGGATCGCAGGAGCCACGAAGAGGTGCGAGCACACAAGGCTGCTGACGGGGTTCCCAGGCAACGCGAATATAAGGCGTCGAGGGGCCGAATCGCCCCCGTCCCCGCCCCCCGCCCCGCCGGCGGTAGTGGTGGCAAAAGTGGTAGGTTTTCCGGGCTTCATACAAATGCGGCCGAAGTGGACCGTCCCGAGCGACTTTTCCCTCAGGTTTTCATTGTCGAAGGAGGCCGAACGGGTGAAGGGGGGGGAGGAAGGGGATGGGGGAGGGGGGAGGTGAGCACGTAGGTTAGGCAGGTCGTGGGATGAAATGCTAGGTACGGGGTAGGGGGGGTCGTGATTTTTTTAGGTGAAAATGTACATGGTGGGTATACAACGCAAGAATCTGTCCGTGCGGCGCCGTGCGTTTTCCCATCCCCGCAAAAACTGCCCCAAAAGGTCAAAGGTGTACAGTGATACCAAACGGTGTGGAAGGCTCTACTGGGGGTGTTTTGGTGGACCGCAAGGCACGAGCACAAATCAAAAAAGAGCACGAGACACAAACACAAGGCAAAATCCAAAAACACCGCGCACAGCCACAATCACAAACCGCAATCACAAGCCACAAGCCAAAAACACAAACACAAACGCGGGCACAACCACAACCACAACGGCAGCCAAAACCGCAACTCCGAACAAACCAAAACTATAACCACAATCGCAGCCACAACGAAAACAACACAACAACCAACGACCGCAGCCACAACCAGAATCAAAACCGTATCTACAACTACAACTACAACCAGAGTCAAAACCGCAACTACAACTACAACTACAACCAGAGCCAAAACTTCAACTAAAATCACAACCACAACCACAGCCACCAACACACATCCGCATCAAACAACCAGTCAATAAAAAAACAGCCACAACCACAACCACAAAAACACCACTAAAACTGCAACGACAAAACAACAACCACGACCTACAAACAAAGCAACCACAACCCAAAAACACAACGACAAACCACAAACGCACACCTCGAGGATGGGCTTGAGCAGGTCGGCCTCGCCCATGGAAACCCCTCCCGAGGTCACCAGCACGTCGCACCGATCAAGCGCGGCCAACACTGCCCCTTTCAGAGTGGTCTCCTTATCTCTAACAATTCCCAGGTCGACGGGAACGGCCCCCATAGAGGCAACCGCCGCGAGAAGGGTGGATCTGGTGAGACATGGGGGGGTGGGGGGAGAGGAAGGGAGAGGAAGGGAGCGAGGGAGGGAAGGAGGGAGGGAAGGAGGGAGAGAAAGAGAAAGGGAAGTGTAGCTCGTCGTTTGAGTGTATAGCTTGAGAACAATTAGTTACTACCGAAGCATGGCTCGGAGACAGCTTCCAAACTTCAAAAAGGGTACTTATGTTTCGGGCGCCCACAAAGAAGCACCACCAGCTTGCCCATAAGGCCAGTGAGGGTCAACCCTCCATCCACCTCACGAGTTGAGCCGGAAAACAAGAGCGATGGTAAAGAGACACAAGGGAAAACAGCAACCAGCAACCTCCCCCGAGTCGAGCTGGAACTAAAAAAGTGATGATACTAAAAAGCTTACGGATACACAGAAGCCATATCCTTCCCCATCCGCCGGAGGATTAAGAGGAAAAGACAAGAGAACGAAAAACGATACAAAAATAACTGAACAAAAAGCAGCACCTGTTGCTGTCACGAATTAATCCGCCAGACAGCTTATCTCCAGGCTCCACGAGCTCGTCCCCCGTGGACATCACCCCCACCCTGGGCCGCGGAATAATTGGCGCCTCGGCCACGCCTACGGTGGCCAAGAGCCCAATCTGCCGGAAAAACGAAACAAGCGGGGCAGGCGATACAAGCACGCGAAGCGGGGGTACAAGACGTGGGTTTGGGGGAAAATTGGCAATGCTATTAATTTGCAGACGGCGACGGGTGCGAGTGTGTCGGGGGATTCGGCTTGGGGTTAGGGGTTGGGGTTAGGGTTGGGTCGAAGCGGGGCTCAAGACGTGGGGTTGGGAATTTGGAATAACTGGCATCTTCCCGTATTTTTTAAACACAAAAGCGTGTGGTAGTGGGTGGGGGGTGGGGTTGGCGTAGCAAGCAGGCGAAGCGGTGCAAGCGGTACAAGCGGGACAAGACCGTGAGGTTTGGGGTTGTTGGCACCTTGATATATTATTGCACAAAAAAACGGGTGGGAGCAGGTGAGGGCTGGGGTGATGGAAAGGGATGGGGTGGGGTTAGAGTCAAGGTTGGGGTTGGGATGGGAGTGAGGAAAGTGTGGGGGTAGGAAAGGTGGGGGTCAGGGTGGGACGGTGGGGAGGGGGCGAGAAGGGAGAGGGGCGGCACAACCGGCAAGAACTGCGCGCGACCCTTCCGCCTATCTCCCTGCGCGAGCTCGGAAAGAAAGCTGGTATTAGGACCAGGGAAAATGAAACGCACGAGACCGTCACAAACGTATGTAAGCAGAGGAAACTTACGAAAAACAGCAAAAACAAGAAGACAAAAGCGAGAGATGATATATACGAGTGAGAAGAAGCAAACGCACGCGACCGCCACAAAGAAAAACGAAAAAGGAGAAAAACTACAATAACAACAACAATAACAACAACAACAACAACAACAAAACGATAGATGGCACGTATTTAGAGCATCTTCCACCTGAGGGCAGCACGGGCTACGCGGCTTAAAACCAGTCACCTCGGCGGCATTGATGGTTTCGCCGGCCTGCAAGACCGTCGCCCCTTCCGCGATGTCGTGCCCGACGGGGCGAACGCTCTGGCCCGCCTTTACCCCAACCAAGATGCGCACGGACTTCTCGTCATTAAACACAGTCGAGTCGGCGCCGTTGACGGCGGCAGTGTCCTCCACCTGCAGACAAAAAATTAAACAACGCATAATTCATGGGTAGAAAGACAGATATAGACAGAAAGAGAAAGGGAGGGACGAAAAAGAAAGGGGGGTAGGAGGGAGGGAGGGAGGGAGGGAGAGACACAGACAGAACAGCGTGGGTAAAAATATAGAAAAAAAAAAGCAGGTAAAGACCTACTATTATGGCGAATATTTTCATCGATTATTTCTCTCTTTAACCGGGATCTCCGACGCCAAAAATAAAAACCTTCCACTATGGGACCAGAAATCATCGTTATTTATGGGTTCAGAAATAATCGAGGCCAGAAATCAGCGGATCTGGTGATTTCTGAGCCCAGAAATAACAGCTCTTCCAACCTCTCAGAACTGGGATTATTTGACTTTTGGATACTACCTCGTACCAAGTATCGCATGTCACCACTGCTTATACTGTACCTGGTATGATACTTGTCTGCTGTACACGTCACGCATCACCCACAACAAAGAATCACAAACACACCTACGACAGCATACTGCGCTTGTTGTGTGCGAGACAGAGCTTCATCCTCACACAAACGCGACAGCAGCAGCACCACCACCATCGAAACCACCACAGGCACACCACACCAGCACCACAGCAGCAGCGCAGCAGAAGAGACCGCAGCAGAGGCGGTGGTGACCGAACGTCGCCGGCGACAGTGTACGTGCCAGATTATAAAAATAAAGGCAAACGGCAAAACAAGACCTACCAATTCAAAATAAAACCACTCTCCAAAAATCAGAAGCCATAATGGACGCCCCTTATTTCTGATGCAGTTATTTCTGGAGCCTCAAAACTACAAAAATAATCGCCAGAAATAATCGCTAAAAATTTTTCCATAATAGTAGGTCTAACAATTGAAACGAATATTGTCGCCCCGTCCTTCCATCGGCCCCTCTTTCCGACCGCCCGCCCATCGGTCCGCGCGTTCGCCCGTTTGTCGGATCTCCTAACCTTGACGACCGCGTTCGCCCCCTGGGGAAGCTTGGCGCCGGTGGTGATGTACGCGCACTTTCCTGGAGACACAACGATGGAGTCCGGGTCGACCCCGGCCGTGATGCGCCCGACCACCTGCAAACGCGCCGTCGAAACGACGGAAACGACAAAGGGACGGGGTGAAGGAGGAGGGGGCGGGAGAGAGGTGGGGGGGTGGGGGTGGGGGGGGGCGTACTCATTTGTTGCTTGCCGTAGTCAGTTGACCCTTGACCACGCATCCCTTTCGAGACAGAGTACCGTTCCTAGTCCTAACAGAGACACCTTCAACATTTGGGCGCTCA